>BGPR01002010.1:142573-199841 GCA_013235015.1 Araneus ventricosus
ATAATTTTTATGATAAAACTATATGTTATATAATTTAATCCTTCTAGTACTTTGCATTTTTGAGTTATTGTGTTCACATGCATATACATGGGCGTACAGATTTCTCCTTCAATGATTTCTTCCAAATATCATAGAAATCTGCCATTTTGGTTTAGCACTACATATTATATTTCATCCGTCTAGATTATTTCATTTTTTAGTGCAGATGTAAATCCAGGCATGCATTTTTTCTAAGAGAGGTCTATAACTTCTAGGCCTACGTCTAGGTCAAGTTAACTTCAGAGCATTGATAGAGGAGAGATTTATATAGTTGTCGAGGTAGTCAGTACATAGAATTATTGACACTCAAGTGCTACATGTTAACCTGTACGATTCTACCCTACTCGGCTTCTCAATCTATCATACCTGTATTCATATAAACAAGAAGTATTCCACTGTTAGTAACTGGTGATGAAGTTAAAGCAAGACTGCTCGTTAATAAAATAACAAATTTAATGAAACAACAACTAAATTAAAATACTAAATCATAAAATCATTATACAGCTAGCTAATCAAATGATACAAACAAGGAAGAGCAGAGAATGAACAGTAGCAATTAATCCTTAAATACTGTAACAGGCTCGTCGCAATTGGTCGATGGGTGACATCACAAAGAGAGCGGATCCGATCTGCATGAAATCACAATTCATGATATTGCCAGATGCCGCGATGATGCCACAGGTCTAAGACGTGAAGATTCATCAATATGTCGAAGTCAAATTTTTGAAGATTGCAATAGTTTCTTTTTGAATACTTCACACGAGAAGGTGCATTCACGGATGTGGGGCGGTGTGCTGTTGTGCGAAACCTACTTAAACGCGGTGGGGAAAAGTGCCCAATGTGCGATTAGGACTCCGTGGAAATTGCGTGAATTTTGAAAATAATTTTCGTAGTGATTAAAAACAAAAGGAGAATAATACTGGAGTTTTTTAATGCAAATATGTTTTTCCTCATGAATTTTTGCCCGAAACCAAACATTGAAAAAGGAACTTCATTTGGAAATTCGTCTCATTTTAGGAAATGTTATAAGGAGAAAATCTTCTAAATAAAGGAAAGAATGTTTGGGGTTCTGTTCTGTTAATCGGCATTATTCGAAAACTGGTATATTGATGTATATTTTGTAAACGAATTGCAGATTGCGGTTTAATATTTTTTTTCAGATTATCGTATCAGGAATTTAGTGAGAGTTTATAAGTATTACATTTATTATTTTTTCATTGTTTCGTTCCCAAACATTTCAGATTCCTTTTTTTCCTTTCTTTTAGGCCAGATGTTGTTTCATGCTATGAATTTGTTATTTTCATTCTGAAAAATTGCTGAAAAGGGGAAGGAATGCTTTAGAAATAATAACATTGAAAACATAATTCATAATTATCATGCATCGTTATAGTTATAAGCTAACCTTGAATTATCTACTAACATTAATAGTTATTGTATAATGGACACAGATTTTATCACAAAATGTATTCATAATTTTTACTCTTCTAGGAATCTAGTAGACTTTATCCATCCGTTTCGTTGTTTGCAAGGCAAGTCAATGAAGACACTAAGATCAGTAAGTGTTTTCCGCTACTGTGTGTGTGTATGTCGTTAAGTAGATTTTCCGCCTCTTTAAAATAAATATTATATAGTAAATATTATCAAATATAGTAATATACAAAATACAGTCAAATTCCAAACAGAATAAAAATGATCATAATTAATTAAGACACAAAAGTACTATTAAAAACTAAGATAGAAAAAATGGCGACAGCCCTAAAATTAAATAGAATATACAGGGTGATTCGCTACAAGTGCAACAAACTTGCAGGGGTCGTAGGGGCCACAAAGACGATTCGGAATCACATAGCATTGCAAGGTCTGAAATGCATTCTACGAGAGCTATGGTTAAGAGAAGAAAAGAAAAATCAACAGAAACAGCAACACATTATTGTAACAGAAATCATTTTAATGACAAGTTTTATATTGGTTAAAAAGTTACATGCTGCAGAAGGTGGTCACACAGGCTTCACAGCGGCGCCTCATAGAATTCCTAACGTTCTGCCTGGCATGTTTCGCATCTCCCCGGCAGCTACTGAGATGAGAGAGACGATATCTTCAACTCAACCAACGGAGGTCTCCTACACCAATGTCTTCATTTGACCCCAGCAGAAAAAGTCCAGGCATGATAGGTCCGGCGATTTAGTCACTGAACCGAACCAGTACATATCCAATGCTTTCCAAACGTAGTGTTTAGGTGTTTGGCGGACGTCATTGATGTAATGTAGGAGAGCCCCATCATGCTGATACCAAATTGAGCGGCTCAACTACTGAGGAAATGGTCTTTGCCGGAAATATATGCGGCGCTCCCGTTACAGTCCGCAACTCCATACGTGAGGTGCATGTCGGGCAGTTCAACGTTTGAATACTCATCCTACTGCCTCGTGAACCGGTTCGCAAATGCTGACTTTCAGTGGGATCAGCTGTTCACGCAACCTTCCTTTCAACCCCTCTATTGCATGACGGAGGCATTTCGGAACCTGCAATACTATGCGATTCCGAATCGTCTTTATGCCCCCTACGACCCCTGCAAGTCTGTCGCACTGATAGCGAATACCCTGTATATGAAATAATGCTACCCTATCCATAAACACATTTGTTCAACTATTAAATATAAAATATTTCTTTTATAATTAAAATGTCACGAAAAAGATAGGGAAAATACGATCCTCTATGGAAATCCACCAATTATAATAACTTTGAGAATTGTGGAAGTTACAATAAATTTTACTTTGTTTGCTAAGCTGAGATGCTTATTAAAAAAACCAATTTATATTTAGCCATGCGACTGGTCCGCCAGTGCAGTCCAGCGTTAAGGAAAGCTTCTGCCTCACACAATCTGCGGTTCAATTGTCCTGACAATGCATGACTTTGCAGGAGTTTTTTTGGGAAGCTCTCTAAGTACTTGCGTACTGCGGCCCCATTTATAACCTCTTCGCCATAAACGTAAAGTGAGAGTATATCCACCAATTCTTTGCTACTGAGCTGCTCATCCATTACCTGAAATGTTATCTTTTCCTGATCTCGAAAATCCCTGCAAAATCCCCCTGTGGCTGGTCGCGTTTTGGAGTGGACAAAACTTCCTCAGTGTAACTTGATCGTCATGGTCTGACACACGATTATGTAAATTTATAAATACTTTTTTAGCATATACTGTATCAAGAATCAGGGCTTACTATGTATCAGGAATGTACCAATAGCAAATATTTTTTAATCAATCTTATTAGTGTTTTTATGCTTGTGTTTGGTTTCCCTTTTTCTTCTAATATAATGCTTGTTAGATGGTACTGATCGCCTTTGTCTTTTGTTGGGACATTTCGGGCTAAGAGAAGCTATATTTGGCGTAATGCAAGCTTCTTTCAGAAAAATTTCCCAAAAATTTTGAATCCATTTCTAATATAATCCTTAGACCTTGATAAAGTGGACTAGAATGGATTCCTTCTTAGTTTAATTTGTTTCTCTCAGAGTATTTTTCTTAGTTTTTTGCTTTCTATGATTGATTTTGATTTCCATGTTACAGGAAGAGGGACTAGTAAACAGATATTGTTATAGAATGTGGTGCCAGAAAATGGCTTGTTTATATCCTGGTGCGTAACGCTATGAACAGGTAAATACGCGTTTGAAAGATAGGCAAAATCAAAAGAAAATAGCATTACAGCATTTTAAGTATTCAACTTTGTACAGCAACTGCTTAAAATCACAAACATTAGCAATAGTGCAAGATTCCCATAGACGGTGGAGGACACTAGTAAAGATATCAGACATTTCACGGATATTTCTGAGAATCTGACCATCAGAGTTTTATCAGATTCAGAGGGAATTTCGTAGGCCAAGTTCAAAATAAGCCTCTAAAAGATGAAATGTTAAATCTGGTGATACAGGTGACTTCGGAACCCCAACTAATTCAACTGAAAACATGCATCTTAAGACAAAGAGATCAATTTCTGTCAGCAGGCTCATACATAAAATGCCCCATACATCAGTGAGTTTGGAAGTCTCTCTAGGAATGCAGGTTTGCGACACTCAATTTCTCAACGTGTCATCACCACACATTCGATCACCTCTATATATTTTCGCCTATAAATTTTATTCAGATATTTTGGAATCGCTATGTATTTGTTTATTTAGTTTCTAATACATACAATTAACAATATGATCATACACAAATTTCTTTCACTGCTTTAAGAAATTTATTATTGACTCTACGTGGTGACTAAATGGACAATAGAGAATATTAACGTAAAAGATGTATTTTCTTTACAAATTTACCCCAAAGCTAAATAATATTGAATAAAGTATTTCTTCTAATTGGCTACATGGAGCAAAACTAATTCGGATGAAGCAAAGAGTCAAATGAGATCAGGTTAACACACTGTGTTATTAAAATTTATTTATTGCAATTTTACAATACCTAATTTTACAGATGGTTATACAATTCCAAGAGGAGCGAGTTGTGTTGTGTGTACGTACTACTTACACCGAGATCCGGAAATATATCCGGACCCCGAAAAATTTGATCCAGACAGATTTTTGCGTGAAAACAGAATCAACATTCCAGAGTATGCATTCGTTCCTTTCTCAGTTGGGCCAAGAAACTGCATAGGTAAGACTTGTAGAGTATTTTAAGAGTTTGTAGAAAGTCTTTTTAATTTATATTGTTTTAAAAAGACTTTTTTCCTTTAAATATCATCTACAAAGATTTTTTTTAAGAAGTGAAAGAAATAAAGCAAATCTTTCTGTTTTCAGTAAAACAGGCTTGCAAAAAAAAGTTTTGAAAATTTTTGGTAACTGATTTTTATATTATTCTTTCTTTTCACAAAACGATTTCATACTTTGGAGGAAATTACCAAAATCAAATATTTTAACATTTTTATTTTCATTTTATCACCCCATAAATATATATATTATATTAATATTCTAGCTATGTTTTGATTTAAATGATTCACAAGTTTATCAAAAAGTTACATTTCCATGCAGTAGTGGCTTCTCTTTTTCTCAAAGCTTATTTTTTTACTTTTCTACCGAGGATTATGCCTTTTCAACGGCCAGCAATAGTCGTATAAAGGTCGATATACAAACTTCCTTGATATCATCTTTCCGCTTCCCATACATCTTAGTGAAATTTTTCACCTTGCCTTTTATTGACTGTATCTAAATTTCCAGAGAAAGTGTCCAAGTGCGAAAGGAGAAAATGAAAATTTAAGCTCATATACACCTTATGATATATATCTTGATATCTCGAAACATTTCTTCTATAATAGATATCAAGTTTGCATTTCTTTGGTTATCAAGAAAGTTAATAGCAATTAGTTTCAAAGGTTTCTTCTTCTTCTCACTTTTTTTTCCAAATTGAGTTCAAAATTTTCATTCTTCATCAATTTTCTGATGTCGTGATTTACAAATAATACTTCTTTGAACTTTGCTTCGGAGAACAAAGGGAACTCTTCAGAAGGGTCTTTGAAACATTCTTCTTCTTTTGGTAATTAACTTTAACAAATTGTTTTATAAGGTCCAATTTTATATTAAGTGGTATTTTCCAATATATCTGCAAGGGATAAACCACTACACCAGGTCCACGAGAAGACTGACAAATGGAAGAGGGAAAGTCTGACAGAATTTATATAGAGCAAATTATAATTTGAAATCTATAATTATGTTTAATAAGTTCATGAAACTATTATTAATTTTTCCTTAAATGTACAAAATACGTACAGTCGCGGATAAAAAAAGGATCCACCCAGCATTATTCCCCCGCTAATTAGTTTATCTTAAAATAAATAGTACCAATTTTAAGGAAATAACATCTACTAATAGATTCCATGTCTAAAAAGTTCAAAAGGGGTCGTCTACATATTTATAATTGCACTAACTTCAAAATTTCCAATGGACACATATTTTTCTTAAAATATTTTGAATCTACATAAAGCTTTATGCTGGAATACCACGTTTCATCATACCAGCATTTTTGAATTCGGAATTATAAGCAAATGAAATTTTGAGTTTCTAATGTTAAAGTAAAATTTTGAATTTTTATTGATATCTTGAGAAATAATGTAACTATTTGCCTAGAATTTTTGATGTAGTAGTATGAATTATTCTGCACATTTTACATTTTTACTTTTTAGTTTAAAATAATTTTGGGTACATGAAATATTTTATCAAAATTGATGTTAAAATTTTTTAATGGCAACACTTATAAATTTTAACAATAATCGAAGCAGATTGCCATTTGATAAGCCTATGCAAACTTTCAGCATATTCGAACGAAAAGTTTTGAAGTTATATTAAATTTTCGTTGTAAAACGATGCACTAAGGAGGCGTCTTACATTTCTAAAACGTTTTCATTATTAAATATAATGATTACACCACTTTATTTTTCAAACTTCAGTATAAAAAGATTTTAACTATTTATTTATATATTATTAAAACTTTATAAATTAAAGTGGTGTAATATTATTCTATTTATTTTTTTACGCATCAAGTTTTACCGATTGTAAAATGTAGATCATTACTTTGAAAATAACATTTGAAGTGCGAAATAATTTAGAATGCTACCGACGTTTAAAGGCAAGCAGAGAACTTTAGTAAGTAAATTTGGAGACGACCCCTTTTATGTCTAGAACACAAAATGACAAATATCTTTAAATCTATTAATGATATATTAATCAGAATTTATATCCTGCGGTATTTTTTCATGAGAAATGTATTTGTGGCATCAAAAAAGGGTGTTGTCATTGAGAGTTTTGAAGTTAGTGCCATTTTAAATGTTTAGATGACCCCTTAAGAGAATTTGAACTTTAGAATCTTTAATATACGTTATTTCCTGTAAAACGGTATCTTTAGTTTTAAGAAGCAATGATTAGCGGCGTAATAATGCTGGGTGGGTCCTTTGTTTTTCTCAGCTACTGTACATATTGGGCCTGTGATTTGTGTTGAAACTATACGTGATAGAATTTTTAAATTATCTTCCCAGTAAAGATCACCTAAAAAACCACTAAAAACATTAATTATTTTTAAGACACTTTTTCTATCGCAGACCTGAGTAACCATTATTTATGCCAACCTCCCTTTCCATGCAGTTCTGACCACATGATACTAAATTATAATCTTGAATAGCTGCTAAAAATACCTTTCAATAGAATTATGAGTAATATATTTTAAGAAAATTGAAGGTTGGAAATTTTTGTTAAAACAATTAAACCCCGCTGTTAAGCTATGGATGGGACCGACGAAAATCGCTTATGTTGAATTCGAGTTAGTCGGCGTCTAAGCCTGTGTATGCATGAGAATTTTAGTTTAAAAGAGGCAGGAAGTAGGAAAATAGCTGAAGTATGTGAAAAGGAATGCGATTTTCATACAAATCAATATAAAGTAGCACATATAAAAAAAGCGGTTTACAAAATGCAGTTTTTGCAATGTCGATAGCATCGTGAAGCATACTAAACTCGTCACCCAATTTAATTGCTTTTCTTCTTCACGTAAATTCTTTCAATAACATGTTAATATTTTTTTATTCACTGATATGATTGCGTCTGAAATTTGGAACCCTCTTTCAAACGAGCGGAGACATTGTGTCATGTTTTGCATGGTCCATCGGCTTCTATACTAGCGATTTGCTCACACATTTCTTTAAGTTCGTCAATTGTTAGTTTTTTGCTGTATGAATCAAATCGTTCAATGACATCATTGCTATCAACTTTCAAATGCAATTGCCTAGTAATAATGTCAACTTTAAGCGACTTGATTGATTTTCGGTTTAATTAAAAAATTAGAGGTAGATGTATTTGTTTGGATGTCTGAATTCTTATTTCAATCATATCCTAAAATGGGAAATATTCAAAATTGGGAGGGAAAAATTATATAATACCCCGACTCGTTTAAGAAGGGGTTTTATTTCATTTTAATGCCTTTATTAAATTAACAGACTCAGAAAACGAAAAAAATAGATTGTTATTTGTTTCGTCAATTATAAAACAAACATTTTTATTGAAGACTGTGCGTAAATTAAAATATTAAAAAGAATAGATTTACTTTTTGAGGCTATCGCTTGCTTTCAATGAAAGAATATTTTGCACCCTACAGATTATTTTATTTTTTACAGCTGAATTGGTTTTATAATAGAGTTTTAATTAAAGAGCCGTTAAATGCTTGTTAAATTGGTCCTAGCGCTTGACGCATTTTTGTTCACATCTTCCTAAGCAGTATCGTAAAGATTTGTTTTCAGAAAGTTTAAACCATCATACATAAAAATTCTAAAAAGTAGAATTTTTTTCAAAAAACATAACAAAAGCTCAAAGATTTCACTCGTTTACTGATCCACTCATTTCATGACGAGAACTGTTTATGCAGAAAATTTACACCTACATAATTAAACAAAACGATTTAAGAAATAATGGTCGATTAAAAGAAACTAAAGTATTTCAGAAGAATATGTTTTCAGCGAAAAATAATCGATCGTGTAACAAATTTTCTACTTTCTGTAAACTTGAATTGTCATTTACTGCTGACGGCTGATTTCTTATATTCGTGATTGAATGCTCCACATGAGGATAGAAACGGGGCAGAATAAGAACTGAAACAATTATTTGGAGATAGAGTATATAAAAATCGCACAATCTCTTTGAATCTTTTTTGATAAGCAATCGAAAGAAAAGCCACATTTTCAAAAATATTGTAACCACTCTGATTGCTAATTTAAATTTTCTTTTGCAGGATTCAAGTACGCTGAAATTGAATCTAAAATCATCGTCACGCAAATTGTGAGAAATTTCACAGTCAGCTCCCTTGATGAAAGAGACAAGATAAAATTGATGCTGACCCCTACTCTTAACCCGCACATTCCTGTTCGCATCAGAATGAGATCCAGACTTGACCAGAGTTATTAGTGAAATCATTTATTCAGCTTCATTTGTTTATTTAAGAAGAAATCTATCATTCTATCTCCGTAAAACAGTAAAATTTCATAAAACTTTGTACGCTTTGTGGATATTAAATACTCCCTTCGTCCAACTTTACCTGTCCGATTTATCTTCCATTTATTTTTTTCCTGTCCTAAATCATAAATCCTGTTTTCAAAAAAATCAAAAAATGCAGCATTCATTTTTTTCAAAATACAATGAAACTTCAATTAACAGTCACTCGTTTAACAGTCGGTTTCTGTTATCTGTCCGTCTAAAAAGCAAAAAGTAACATAGGCTTATAGTTTTACCACTCATTTCTCTACATTACTACTCTTGTATTGAAGTTTTTATTGATTGCTTTTTTAAATTAAATACAACATGTATGTATTGTTCACTTTTAAAGGCTTTTATTTACATTTTCGTCCCAAGTTTCGTTACAGTTCATATGTAATCAGAGATTTGTTATCCTTCCATTCGGTTATCCGTCAGAACCATGATTCGATGGTGACGGTTAATCGAAGTTCTACTGTATATAGAAGCGTGTACAAAACTAAACTCGTTGGTCCTTTGTTGAACATTAAGCCTCATAATTAAAAATACCGATGGTATGTGTATCTTTGACACCAAGTTCAATTCACAAAATGCTTCTGTTAGGAGTTCATGGTTTCTCTCTAGGCTGTCTTTGTATATTGGGACAAATTATGTTTATTGCATCGTTTATCCCTGCATTGTTAAATGTGTAGATATTTACTGCATCGTTTATACCTACATTCTTTATTGTTTAGACAAGTAACATGACAAAATTACTATTTAGTGTGTTAAATCTTCAGAAAAATAGCAGGGAAAATCTACGGTCGAGTTCCTGTACATTTTTTTTCTTCTTTTCGAAATATTCTTCTTTTCTTAGAGGGAAAATAACATGTTAAAATGCACTATATTTTCAATCAGCACTAATTCATTTCGCTACTCAAATACAGTTGCAAATCATCGCTTTTCTTCCACGTTTTTAACAATAAATGTACCGACATATATCAACACACACAGTTTTTTTTTTTACAAATATTGTCACCAAATTTCCCCGACAAATGTAAATCTCCTTTGAATACTTTCTTATTGAATTAAAACATTCGAATCCAGCCTTTTTATTATCTATCTTATAACAGTATGTTTTAAATGAAAATGCAAGAAGTTTGGAAAAATGGCATTTCTTAAAAACATTTAAACAATATACCGCACAATAACTAATGCAACATTACAATGTACAATTATACTAATCAGAATTAACTCTGCGTTGCTGATTAAAAATAGAAACTTAAAAATCTTTAGAATCAACAAAATGTTGCCAAAAATATACGTTGCAAATAAAAACAGCAAAAGACGAAAAGAGAGAGAGAGAAGTACACGATTAATTTTTTTCGATGTCTAATAAATTAAAACAGGGAATCATAATATATCGACTGGAGTGACTCGAATCGATTGCAGTAGAAAGGCTCATGAAAAGTTTAAAAAATCAGGAAAGTTACACTGCAGCTTCAAATTACTCTTATTTTAACGGGAATTTTCTGAAATTTACAGCGATATTAAAATTACGGTTGTCCGATGAGAATATATGCAGAAAATTAGCGAAAATAGGGAAAAAGCCTGAATGTACCATTTAATATAAAATAAATAAAAATATATTTCGATTTTCAAAATACTTTATATGGCGTTAGCTACAACTCGTGCTAATTTATCGCTGTGCCAAATTTGGTAGCGGTACGTCAAGCGGTCTGGGCGAGCATAGTGAAAAAAACTCTCATGCGTACATAGAGACACAGAATATTTTTTATAGATAGAATAAGTTCATACATCAAAATCTCGAGAATAAAAAGAGAAGCCAAATAATTACATCTAAGCAGTTTTTTTTTCCAAAAGATTATCATGAATAAGAATCAATGAGAAGCCTTTCCTCAAAAGTCAAAAGTTTAAAGAACATTTTAGAAAACAAACTTGTACACAAGAGATGGGAGCAAAGATTAGGAGTAGAAATCAAAGCAAAAAGAATCTTTTCCTTTTTACAAAGACAATCAATCTTTATTAAAAAAGGATTTTTAAATTTTCAAATGAATTAAAGCACTTCTCTATAGAACAAAAAAAAAATTTTTGCAACTTTCAATGAAAATTTATTTCATTGTTTTGGTAGGTTAAACTTCAGCAGTTTCTTTCAAATGTTATCATTTTCCCTTCATTTCATCATTTAAAAAATCAACATTTCTGCCAAATTTAAACTTTGAAAATTTTACAGATGAATTGTAAAATTTTTGTTGTAATTGATGATGACAGTAATTTTAAAGTTTAAAAGTGAAAAAATCATAACTGCATATTTTATTATTTCATTATACAGTGAGATCTCGGTTTAAAACGATAATCCATTCAAAAACAATCGACAAAGTCCGAAATTGACGAACATCCAGGCAATCATTTCCATGTGAATCAATGTAAATCCAATTAATTCATTCTAGACACTCCAAAAAAAGGCCAAAACACATTTTTTCGAGAATAACTATAGTGCTTAATACTAAAGTCAATAAAAAATTAATATAAAATGAATATAAAACTGCTAAACTCTCAAAGAGTTTCTGAATGTTTTCTTTCACCAGTAAAGGCTTCACTTACAAATCACCACTAGCATTATAACCCAACAAAAGAGTTAAGTCAACTTTCAGAAGCTGAAGTTCTAGCAGATCTTGTCGAAGTTCATGTTAAGTGTTGAACTTAATTTTCGAAGCTTTACGCAAGAGGATTAATGTGGTCCGAGTTATTAAACGGAAAATTACTCTCTAACTTTAACAACTCGGGCCTCTTTTGGAATACTAAAATAACTACACAAACTCGGAGTTAAAAAAAACTGATTCCCTCGTTATAATTTATACAACTGAATTCTATAAATATAAATCTTGGACAAAATGAAATATCAAACACAATGACAAATTGAAACAATTATTGATGGTAATTTCTGGGCATAAAACAACGGCTAATATGACTTGGACCAGGCGACACTCTCCCACCTTTTAGTTAACCATTTTCTGACAGGTACGGCATATTTAGTGCGCCAGTGAGTAGGTTCCATAAGCTGATTAAAAGCTATCGAAGGTCGAGAGCTCGCCATCCTCTAACCTCGTATTAACTTTCCTTCAACTTGCTCAGGTAGTTTCTACTGCCAATGGATCTGTCTGATTTTGCTTGAAATACTGTCGATAACCCTACCTGGCTATCACGAAACGGCGGTAAATTATCCCTCCCAAGCAATATTCTGTTGTTTTGGAAGAATCAAGCAAGAAAATACCAGCTGATGACGAATCTGATTCAATAAATCTCGATGGAGAAGTAACTGAGTGCAGCGACCAAGAAACTGATTCTGAGACAGCCGTGGAGGACAATCCAGTTCATGAAGAATATCGCGACTGAAACCCGAACACAAATTTTTGAATCATCAATCCATTCAGCTTCTAATCTTCTAATGCCATGAAAAAGAAAGTTGTATATAATTAATTAAGCGTAGAGTTAGAGAAAACGGGAGGATTGTGTTCTAAAAATGCATATGTCCTGAAGGGTTCTATAGGAATTTAACAAAAACCTTATGAAAACCTTATATGTGTTTTTTTAAGTTTGATTCCTTTAATTGAAAGTTATGTAGCTACGATCACAACTTAAATCTGCTACATTAATCTCTATTCTGTTCGTCCGACAGATCCTTACATTTTTCGAGACTAGATGAGAAGAAACTTTTTTTCTCGACATTTTTTCACATTGCATTTGAAACATTTCATGTCGACCTTGAATCCCCCAACAAGTAAATTTAATAAAATGATGTCCTTTTCTTGCCACATATATTCCTGAAATTTTCTTTGGTTACCTTTTATCAATTTCACCTGCTGATCTCCTAGCTTCTTTCTCCTCGGTCTGTAAAAGGAACGAATGCCATTCATAGGCATTTTCTCTTTTATTATCATCATTTCTTTGATTATTACCTTCATCATCACAGCCAACATGAACATTATCTTGATTATCTTCGCCAGTGGTCCGCAAACTATCTTCATTTCCGAACCCCTTCAATGTGTGTAAAATATTTTAGCGACCCTTAGAGGGGTCGTGAGCACGTTCTTTGAACAAAAGCCTTATACTTTTTATTGCCAAATAAAATTCTTTGAATTTAACGACCACAAAACTTTTTTCGCGATCCCGAAACGGGTCGAGCTCCACAGTTTGCGCACCCCTTATCTTCACCCTCATCAGCACTTTCATTATCTGTTGCCTTTTTTAGAAGATTTCTTTTTGTGAGCTTTATATATATTAACCTCGTTAATATTCTTTAACATCTCTTTTGTTCTCAACATTAGAGCCAACGCGAATACTACTAGGAACATTTTTGCCTTCATCAGCACTTTCATTGGCTCATATAGTTCCGTCTGTAGATTGCTTTCCTTCGTCACTGTCATGTTCTACGGCATCACTTATTTTGACGTCGCTAACTTGTACATCCTCATCTGATCGTTGTCCATTTTCAATTGAAGATTATCCCTGCAGTGAATATGGTGACGGTTTTTTATCGTTAGAAGATGACTGGAAGGATGGTGACAGGGTGTTGAAGGAGAAGAATTCTAGGCAGCTTCACCTTCAGATTGGGAAGTGGATGAACATGGCGATGTGTGTGAGGAAGCTAATGGTTATGCAGCTGGAGATTGAGATATGGAGAGTGTTAGAAATTCTGCATTTAAGTTATGAAATATCTTGTATTCATTTCTAAATTCATATTGTCTCCAGTACTTTTTACTATAAAATTCTTAGCATTCTTTCCTCAAGCTTTTGCGTCATTGCTTTGAGATAGTCACTTCGCTTGACATCTAAATTCACAGCTATTTAATCGGAATCGTATGACTTCGTCTATACGATAACCGCAACTGATATGTAGATCTACTGAATATTAGCAGAGTATATAATACTAGCAGATCCGGCGCTTAGCACCTACGCACCGTTATCTTCATTCACTGGGGTCGCATCAACCGTAAATCTGACTGATATGGCTTTATGAAAATGAGAATTATACATGTTAGTTAATGCTTGTACCGATTGAAGAGAATTTATTAAGTAGAAAGGAATATGCTTTGCGAATATATCCTTTTTGAATTTTTTTTTAATTTTCTAGAATTAAAAATAAATCCATTAAACTATTAAGGTAACACTAAAAGGAAGAGATAATCATGGGAGACAGAAGAAGATAATGATATAGCGAGAGAAAACACTCGGGGAGAAAACTGTCTCTCAAGGACCGAACCCTGCACCGTTGGGCTAGCATTGGCGACTACGCTATAGGGAAGTACAAACCGAAAGTAATACACATTTCGTGATTTGATTTATCATTTATATTGTAGTTTGGGATTTTAGAGATGGCTGAATTGGTTGAAATCTAGAAGTAGGTACACACTCTTATAACGCCGCTAGATTGCCAAAGCAAGACCTAGACCGCTGCACTTCATTCTCACCTAGTAGACAAAGCTAATGCAAGTATGCATTAGCTTTGTTGACTTCACACCATTTTAAAGGTGTGTGTCAACTCCTAGATTTCAATTGCCGCATTTTGGTTCGAAGGGAGGGTTTCAAAAATTTGATTTGCAAGTATTTAATTAATGTTTTTTAGAAAAGCCCAAGTCGCTGACTTAAACTGCATTTACGTTAATCTGAACATTATCTGGCTAGCCTTAGCACATCTACTTCATTTCTAATTTATCTCTTTTGAATCATTTCATCCAAAGTTTTATAATATTGGAAGAAATATTATGAACCTAATGTTTTAAACTAATTTTTCTAAAAAGTTATTTCACAGCAAAGCGAATATAGCGGTAGGCTGTTCTTATGAAGTTATGCCCAACATGGCGGAAGATACCTGTTTTGTTTTGCAAACAAACCGATCGTTGCCATTCAACAATAAGTAATAAGTACGATTTCTGTGCCACGCATGTAAGCATTTTATATATAAAGATGCTTGTCTTTACTATGCGTCTTTAAACAGGAGCAGCAGAGGCCTGTGGACATTGCTATTACTATAGATGTAGTACGACAAGCATCCACTTGGTAAGATGGAAATGTCGTAACTGTAAATATGATCTGAAAGTGTGATAATCCTGATAAATGTCTTTATAACCTATTTTTTCGTCATTCCTGATGCAAATGGATCGCTCTATCATTCGTTAAAATTCCATGCAAAAGGCCAAGAAGTTTTAGCCTATCATCCAGTAGCAGCTTTTTCCTAACCAGAGTTATAAGTCAAGTTGTATGTCTCTAATGTAAGGATTATGGCATTTTTGGATCCAAATAGAATAAACCTAACAAGAGTCATTGGCCAGCTTGCTTCCTGTCCCTAACATAGAGGAAGTCTGATTTTGACATTCCTGCCCTTCTTCATTTCTTTTGCAATTGTCTTGACCCAACTTTTTGGACCACCACAGAATCGCATACTTTTCCATAAATCTTCTCCAAATACTCATCTATTAAGAAATACTCTTCAAACAGCGATACATGCTACTCCAAATACACACCAAGATTGAAAATTTATGAAAGCAACTTCTACGATTCAAAATTGCTATTTCTTGGTATAATAGGTTTTTTTCACAAAAATTCAAGTGTTCCTTACATGACGTTAAAAGAGCTTAAAGAGTAGATGATTTCCAATTGAGGACTCAAATGTCTTACAACAGATTTCTTAACACTTGATATTTGTTAGCCAGAATGAATGGAATAACGTGAATGCAGATTTATAGTTTATGCAAGGCGAATATGTTTAAGATTATTTCAAATTCAACAATTTCAGAATAAAATTTAAATAATAATAAATAAAATAATTAAAGCAAAACTGCTTTTCTGGCTATCATTTTAGGATTCTATGTAAATATGATAATTTTGGTCATTCGCGCAATTTCTTATCTTAAACTGTCAGGCAATAAAGTATTTTTTAAATAAAAGAAAATAGAATGCATGAACATTCATCAATTTTAAAAAGCGCAACTATTCTAGGTTTAACGCCAGTATGAAGCTGTTTGAAAGACTGACAATTTGCTTACGAAATAATATAGTAACTATTTCTTGAAACAGACTTTCTTTGGAATCATTTACCATTTTCATTCTTTTTAACGTAGGACTACATTCCTCCCATTGGGGTCTCAGGAAAGAATTTGATTCACACGCCAAAACGCCACAAAAACGTTGTACGGGAGATCCTCAATAACTCGGTAACTACACAAGTTAAAAATTAATGTCTTATTTTAGAGATAAAGGGTAACAACAGAAGTTACACAAAAAATTGGAAATCGGAAAAAAACCACGAAAGTAAAGTAGTCCTACGCCTTTAACATCAGCGGCATTTTGAAAAAGACAGTCTCCCGTCATTATTTTTATAATTTAGACATTGAAGGACAAAAAAAGCCCAAACATTTTTATATGCATAAATGCGATTATAAAAAATTTACCACTATTTAGTGACAAATATTTCTATGTAAATTTTTTGAAAACTTATTAAAACGCCGTTCACATTTATGGGCACATTTGTTTTTATTTAAAGCTCGAACTTTAATATTCGGGCTGATGAACGAAAATTAGATTTGAAATGGAAATTTTCAGGGCGCTATTCCTAGGCAAAATCCGTAAGGTTTAATTTTTCTGATTTTGCGGTTTCAGCGCCGTCTTTTCGCTCATTAGATGCAACTCTTTGACATCTATTTTTAAAGTAGTAGGACAGTAAATTGCATCAGAAATATACTTTTCAAATATTTGTCAAAAGGCAAACGATGTAAAATTAGAGAAAAAATTATACGGGTACTTCAGCGATGGATTCGTTCTCAGTCACAATGCTAACGGTGTAGTTCGTTGTTTTATTTTCTGCTCTGGAACATTCAGGATCTCTCACCTATTTATTTATTTATTATTATTATTACGTGTTTATTAACTCTATGCCAACGTATTTTTTTAAATACGGAATGACCAGTGTAAAATTTACTGAAACTCATTTTTATTTATAAAACCAAATCTTAAATCTGCAATTTCAATCATGAGAAAATTTTTTTAAACAAGATGCCTAGAGGGAAATAGAGGCTGAGATGGATTTGTTCGCAGTCAAGTTAGTAGAAAAATACGTATGGGAAGATTAAATTAACTTTTTCTGTCACTTGCTAATTCTATTCAATTATAAATTTGAAATTAAAAAAATATCAAGCTGAAGTGGCGGATGCGTAATCAAATATATATTTATTTATTGAAAAATGAGAAGACAGAATAGGTTCAGTGAAATTTTAAAACGCATTTAACATTTACCTGTGATTAACAGTTGATATAACTGTACCAAAATGCGAGAAAGATCGTTGAGAAAATACGAACATTGCAGTGAGCGAAATAAACTTTTAAAGACAATTTAGCTCTTCCTTAGTTATAACAGCTGAAGAATTATCTGCAGCTACCAATACAAAGTCCAGAAAATTAGGAAAACGTATTTGAGATAGGGCTTTTACAAATTAATTAGATATTATGTAATGTATAGCTAAAAAATACCATCAACTTTACCCCCAAAATGGAGGTTTCTATATACAAATTTAAAGTATATAAAAATTAACATTTAAATCTTAAGGCCAATAATTACGTATCGAGATACAAATTCTGACTGTTCAATCAAAATATCTATAGAAACGGGGTATTAAAAAATGTCGTTTACAAACTTTAAGTGTAGATCAGATACATAGAAACGAGCCAGTTTTTTAATATAACATGAGATCTTAAAAGTAAAGTGGGCTCACTACTGGGGGCTCTTTGCCAATGAATTAAGTAAAAAAAGAAAAAAAAAAGATTCGCTAGAAAAAATGTTCAATTCTGTTTGAATGGAATTCAAACCTACAAAAGCAAAGAACACAGTTTCAGGAAAAATTATTACAAGATATACGCAGAATAACAGATACGATATTGGCAAGTAGTACGTCCTATCAACAATAAGCCAATGGAGTACTTAAATTAAATGATTAAAGGCTGTGCCGCTTGAAGAAATACACGTTTCTAATATGTGTGTTCATACATCTGTGTTAATGCGCTATTTTTAACATGTTGCTTGAAAAATACTATATATAAATAAAGCAATTTTCATTTGTTGTTGTAGATAAATAATGCCATATAAGGAAAATCTCCAAATATTCGTTATGGTTAATTTCGCAGAAAAGCATAATCGCAATAGCTGCCGGTATGCAATTATGACAGAAACTTGTTTTAAGAAAGCAATTATTATTTAACAGTTTCAATGTCAACCGACGAATGGAAAAGCGAATTTTACCAAAATGGTGGTATCTCTGAACTCCTCTTATTCTTTTATTACTGGTAATCTATACTGCATTCAAAATAAATCCCCCTGTGATCTGCTCTTTATGGAAATATTTGAAATTTTAACCATTGTTGTCATTATACAGCCTGGATGTGGTTGGAGATTTATGTCCCCTCACACTAACGCTTTTAGTAGGTCAGCAAAAAACTTCTATAAATTATTGCTAACTATTTAATTTCGTTTATCGGTAAGCCATTCGATTTATGTTAAAAACGTCCTGGAGAAAAGATATAACAATTTTAATGCTAGAGATTGGATATAGTCTTTAAGTTTTTACATGATGAATAGTTTAGCTAGATTCGTTGAGAACAATTGAGCACTGCACGAAATAGAAGCATCAAAACGTCTGTATTGAAATGGAATCAATGAAACAGAAGCATCAGAAACGGTCACCATCTTGGAACGGAATCCTAAATATGCCATTCCGAATTCAAATAAATTCCAGAGACGCATTTGGTTGTGACTGAGTAACACATTTACTGTCCTGCCGAACGGAAAAAAACCCTGGAGAGGATTGCCGCAAGTAAACGAATCGAAGAAAGGAGGTAAACGGCAACATTTGGCGAACTAAGCACACTTCATAAGGCGAGAATTCGTTTCCGACCGTAGTACAAAGCGAAACGAGACTTCCGTCGGTTCCATCTGCGAAAAATGAAATAATGCACTTTCCATCACCCTTAAAATGCAGTGGAATATCCCCTTTCCATAACGCCCGAGACAAGCATGTCTGGTGTCTAGGGATTTGTGGCGGTAATACAGTACAGACAAGAAGACGAATTGTCATAAGTTCGATTTTAAACCGTACATACCTTCTTTCGGTCGACTAGCCAGACGGTTTAAAACTAAAAACCTTACTTAAGGACAGAAATTTGCGTTCTCTAACTGTATTTAGTGTCTGATGAAATCAGATACATTGTGAACGCTTTATCTTTTTGACTTGTGTGTTATAAATTTGAACAAATTTTTTGGGGTCCTATAAGATTAAAAATATTTCCAGCACGTTAGCAATTACCAATTAAGGTAATCATGTATGTCTTAATACACCGTTTTAAGTATTGTTTCAAATTCAATTATAAAGAATTTTGTGTAATTGACCTCAGACAATACTTCGTGCTCCGTATAAAATATTGAAATTTCTTTAATGTTAGTGGCTGCGAAATCTCTAATAAAAATAATAAGTATTGTGTCTTTGCATGCTCGCTTCTTACAAAGTAATCAGTTAGACTTGTAACAACCAAATTCAATAAATGATGAATGTGGATCCATATCAGAAGTATATATATATATATATATATATATATATATAGAAAATTTTCTATATATATAGAAAATTTTCTAGAGGAAGAATAAGCTAAAGTAAATGAGGTTAAAAATTAGAATCAGATGCAAGTACATATATGCATAATGTGAGCATTTAATTTTTTACCCAAAACGGGAAGTCAACTAATTTTTAGGAAATAGTAGGTGTATTCAAGAAAACGCACATTTCTTCAGTTTATAGTTATTAATGAGAAGAACGGAAATGGACATGTGAAAATAAATATTTATCTGATCTTGTATTTTTCTGAAGAACAAATTTTTACTTCAGTATGTTTGGTGTAGATTTTAAATAAAACTGAAATACGTAGAAACGCTTCTTAAAATTTACTTTGGTAATTAACATCCCTTTAAGAGTTACGGCCTCGCAACTTTTTTCTGCTGGTCAACAACTTATTAATAAAAGGAAATACTCTTTTTCACGGGTGTATCCGTACCGAGCACATATATAAATTCAATAATTATACGAAATTTCGTGTGAATCAAATTAGTAGTGTGAAAGTGTTTGAACAATTCCACTCATTGACTTTCGGTTGAAACATTCTCAGTGTTTAAATCTTTTACTTTTTGCAGTGTAATAAAGTTAGAAATACATCCGACTTAGCGGGTTTCTGAACAAATTGCATACATATCAAATGTATAGCGCATACCGCGTCACCATCTTGCTACTAGGCACTACCGTCGGATTTTTTTAAACTTCTGCTCCCTTTTTTGAAATTCTTACTCATAGGATTCTCTCTTTCTGAAAACGGAACATTTCGACGTCTCTTAGATATGCTGGGGGACAACGGGAAAATCTACCTAAAAACAGGAGGAAGGTCACATTAAGTATACACTAGCGAGCTGAATGGAGCACGAACCACTTGAGGCGAAATACATCCTATCGGTTTTTCAGCGCAAACAAAGGAATTCGCAGTTCATGTTCGGATGTATCCGATTTCAGAATAGAACATAACACCACTTAATGCCCCTGCGACAATAAACTTTTTAGAATGCGAATGTTAAACACATGTGTGACTGCTCAGTTGATTATTTATTTCTCCATAAAGTGGAAGTTCTTCAGGTACGCTGTCACTTCAACGAAGAGGGCACAAAAAATTCTCTATGTCGACTTGCAGGAATGGAAAAGGCTTCAACTGAAAGATGATCGTGGATTTATTTGAAAAAGCTATTGAAAATCATGAAGAAGTGTGGTGTAACAATCGTTGGATTTTAAGTCGTGAGCATTTGTTGGAAGCGACGTCGTGGAACCAGATTAGCTGATGTTGCTGTGCCGGTTTACTCATGTGGAAGGATGCAGTCAGAATGCACTATGTCGCATATTGAGAAGGAGGGCCGTTTATGTTTCCACATGGCGTGTTCGATTGCAGCACGTCGTTCCTCCAGAACCTCCTTTATTCCTGTACTCTAAAAACTTCTAACCAATGGATATTTCAAGTAACTTCCAAAGATGCTCTCTCCTTTTACGACTGACAAGCAATAATTAATGTTTCGAAGTAGGTTTACTCCTTTCCAAAGGTTCGTAGTTGATTCGTCTACAAAATCTTTTCTGAGAGCTGCTCAGGAGTCGCTCGCGAAGCATTCGGCTACCAAACACATAAGCGCTTTATGGATTAACTGGAAAAGCGATTGTTACATTTTTGAACATGTCCCTGGAAAGAAAATCTTATTGAAATAAATGTTTTTTTATGATGTCGATAGTGACATTTGTGTTTACATGTTGCTTATTAAGAATTACAAGTGTCAAACTGATGTTCCAAAAAAGTTTGGCAAACTCATCTCTCATTGTAAGAGTAAGAAATTGTAAGCATTGTTATCAGAGACCCTGATCCAGACGCAGATCGTGGAACGAAGTTGCACTCAAAACTTTTTTAGATGTGCAATATTCTGAACTGACCAATGCAGACGATACATAGTTATTAACTAGAAAGAATCGTCTGCTTAATACCTTAATTTTGATTACGAATAAAATAATTTCGAATTATGGATATCAAATCAGCTAAATCAGAAAAAACAGCCTGGTGTACGAGATCATTTTATAATCGAAATTTCAAAATTCGAAAAATTTTAAGAATGAGTAAGTAATTTAAACAAGGATTAAAGAAAGAGACGAATCTTCAGAGACATATAGAAACTAACGGGTTCCTCCTTGTTCATTTTTGCTTTCTCGAAATACGCGAAGAGAAATTTGTGCGATTGTCAAAAAAATCGACGTCAATTTTCTTGAATCTATATTTTGTCCTTCCTGAGCCAGAAAAAGACATTTATGAAATTATGTCTGAATGCCTGTGAACACGATAACTCCAAAACACATTCAGCTAGACGATAAAAAATTTGGAATTTGGTCTTCACACCAAATTTGTAAATAATTATCAAATTTTGGTCGAAACAGATCCACAGAGCTAGTGGGACTCCTCAACGATATATCTTACTGTTCAGCAACGCATTCCGAGGCTGCCACTTTTGGACGATTTTACAGAAGAAAGGGGTGTCAGGCACTGAGTCATATGAGCGCATTTCCGGAGTTCTTTGTTAGATCACGTTCAGTAAAATGTAAACATCACACTTCCATTCTTCACTTTCCCCGAATTTTGATGAAAATAATTCCGCACGGTGCATGCACAAAAGCGTGGAAGGTTTCCGAATCCGTTGCTATACAATACATGCAAATCAGAAACTGTAATAAGATTATGAAAGATAGCGAAATTTAGTTTCTGTATTCTCAAGCCCACTAGAAAAATAAAGAAAAAAATAAGAAGAAATTGTAGTTGCCTGTTTTTAAAAAAAAAGCTATCTTATTACAACAATAGTACTGAGAAAAGAAATTAGGCTTTCCCTATTCAATCACTTGGAACATTCCATCATGAAAAAAATATAAAAAATTCTTCGATGTTTGGAAACTAATGATATTCCAGTTTTAATCTTTAAGCTTTTAGCATTGTGACTTTCAGGGTTTAATAATTTATATAAAACAAATGAAAGATCCATCAAACACACGATGATGTTCCAATTTCTTAAAATTTTGCAACAAACGAAAAACAAATTTTTCAGTCTTTGATACGTAGTTAACAATACTAAACAATATAAGCATGATTTTTTTTTGTTTTTAAGTATTGAGGCAATACAGCAAAACACGATGCCTCAGAAATTAACTGAAAAATAGCTGCAGCATATTGCATTCTGTAATATAAATAGAGAATGTGTACGCGTTTATGTGTTTTCATTATGCAGGGCAGATCCCGAAACCTAGAGCTGCGAAATTTTTCACAAATATAATTCGGAGGGGGGGCGGGTTGTACACTTTTGAGCCTTTTTTTAAAATTGAATTAGAGTTTTGATTAAATTAAAATTGATGGGATTTAGGGTTTTCCCCTGATTGCTTCGAAAAATGTTATACCGCAAAAATTGTTTAAAAGGAAATTTTTTTTAAAAATTATCTTCTCTATGAAATTAGTTTAGTCTCAATACATTTTTTTCAAATTCATATAACCTTTTCCCCATTTGGACAATATTTTAAATGTATAAGTAGCACATGGCGTTGGAATTTCACAACTGGAAAAAAATGGATTCATTTCGGCTTTTACTCAGGCATTTTCAATAAAAACACTTTCACTACTGATTTTTCTATACCAGCCAGGATAAAAAATCCAATCTTTAAATTAAAGAAAACCAAATTCCTTTGAGATGAGTGAATTGCATATGGTTGGAGAAAAATTATATAATAGAAATTGCTGTATTAAAATAGTGGTAGAAAATTAAATTCTTCTCCGCGAATATGTCAATTCTTGGTTTTTACTATATCCTTTAAGTTACAAACTATCTCTTCAAAATGAGTACAGATGTGAATGATTCTAAGGGAAATCTGTTTAAGCAATAATATCTAAATTATTTTGCATGAAAATTGTCAGTATTTAAAATATCCTCATACGTTGTTAATATCGCGCTCTGTTCAATTCATGATGGGATTCTGTGCATCGAGCTTTCCTTTATTGCAAAACAAAATTTTTAACGTGATAATTTAAGAAAGAAATTTCACGGATTGGATAAAAATTATCATATTAACATAGCATCCTACATGCAGTCATTAAATCAGTTTCGTTTTAATTTTATTTATTTATTATTATTTATATCTATTGAATACGAAATGTCACAACATTATTCGAAATCATATGCATCCTGCATTGAGTACTACAGAATTATCAAACCATAATTCTGCAGGTCGCTCCATTAATTCTGGCTAACAAATATCAAGAGTTAAGAAAGCTCCTGTAAGCTCTTTCAGCGTCATGTAAGTAACACATGGATTTTAACATCCGCTTCTCGGTGATATTTGAATCATCATATTATACATGTGACAGAATGCAAAAACACCAAGTATATTCTGAAACAATATAGAATACCTAGAAATGGCCATTTCAAAGTATAGAGGGCGTTTTTCAACCTGCCAAAAAAAAGAATTTATCGAACAACTCATCTTTATTAAGAACATAAATGTTTTGGAGAACAAAAATAAATGAAAAAATTAGAGACATTAATGGTTTTTAAGGTAGGCGCTGCATTTCAATCGTTGAAAAATTTCTTTTGCAGTTCTGTTTTTTTCTGAATCAATTAGCTGTCAACGATATGTCCAGTAAAATTTATAAAATGTTGCGAAAATTGCACAGAATATTTTGTGTTTATGAATCGAAATCTTGCTCTAAATATTATCGCAAACAGACGTTTCTAAAATTACCCTCAGGTTTAAAATAGACTGCATTCAATATAAAGAACGCTAAGAGATAATTACAGGAAGAAGGGATTCAAATATAGAAAATAGGCTTTACAATGAAACAGTGCACGAATGCAGATATTTTACCATTGTTAAACAAAAACCAAATTAAAAGTACTGAAATCTAGTTTCGGATATTTTGCAATAAATCGTTTCTAAAAACTTTTTGCAGAGAAATTTTATTTTCTAGGAATAACTAAATCAAATTGAAATGCAAATTCTTTATTTGATTAGTCATTAAATTTTCAAGAATTAATACAACGAATTTTCTTTCTAATAATTTTAAAACTTTTAACTGTTAAAAGCTTGTAATTGAGTAATGATATTGATTTATTTAACATAAAATGAGTTTATTGTCCGTTGATATTTAAGCCGGTTGGCAAGCTATATAGTGTATATTTGACTATTAGGAAGATGAAGTACAATTGTCCATTACAGTCTATTGCAATGAGAGCAAATAAAGCTAAATAATGTTTTTCTAAATCATAATTGTAACTTGTTTATGAAAAAAAGTTATGATTCTGAATTTCGTAAATATATTTTAATTGAGTTTTCTATAAATTATTGCATAAAATTTAGTCTAGTCTCTGCATAGTTTTCCTGTAAAAATACATATTTATTTTTTAAATAAGAAATAAAACTGACAGTAAATTATTTAATTTTTCTATGATGGCTGTCTTTATGTAAGTTATATAAACACACAGATTTATTAAACTACTAAATTTGAAAAACATGCATTCTGTATTAAATCGCTTGGAAAATTCCGACTGCGGCTAACGCTGAACCGATTCAGTTTTATATCTTTTGAAGAGTTTCTGCAGCTTGATGTAAGAATAAGAAATAATGTTCTCTGATGTAGAGGATAGATCATGCATAGAACTTTTGATTGCCCTTTTTAATTATGAAATAACACTCACCGAAAAAAAACACCGATATTTCGAAAATATTTAGTTAAAGAGATCAAGAAATCCTCCTTATCCTAACATATACACCTTGCTATCCCAGGAATTTAGTTATTCATGTGTTTAATAATATAATTAGCAGATGACCCCATTCATATGTTATCTAGAAGTTATTCAATAGTATAAGGATGCCAACGTTGCCAAGAGACAGAGAATGTCATAGGATCTGCAGGAGTAAGATCATTGAGAAAAAAATTTCCTGAAAATGAAAGTGGCAGCTAAACAACAGAACTAGTAATCTTAGAAGATTGCAAGGGAATTTGTAGACTCTCTTGTCGCATTTCCAAACCAAGACTTCGATACATCATCCATTACATATCCTCAGTAGCATAGCGACCATGGGGAGCAAAGGGGGGGGGGAGTATTCATGTCCCGGCCTGCTATCATAGGTGGCGACATGGGGACAATGTGTTAGAGCATTTCTGGCAGTTTTGAGGTCAAATATGATAAGTAATATGAATATATGACGAATATGAATTGTCTAAGTAATTTAAAGTCAAATATGATTATAATACCATGCCCGGGAATTATTCATCCTTACTAAACCATTGTCAACGGAAAAGTGAGAAATAATATGCCATGAACAACACTTATCATCGCTTCGCCACTAACTATGCATCAGTACACTTTCTTCCTTCTGATATAATGGTCAATGATCCCAGTGGTGGCTCGAAAACTCAGAAGCAAGCAGCTCTGCAAAGAAAACACCTCAAGATAGTATATTTAAAATAATTTAAAATAAAACAGTTTTACTTCTAAATAGCTGATCATTTTTAATTGTAATTATCTGAATTGTGTCTTAGGAAGTTTTCGACGTATCTTTTTTCAATGAGTGATTTCTGATAAAATAAAATGTGCGCTTCTTTATGCAAAAGAATTTCCGTCGGACAATGTGAAATTGAAAGTACTACCAAAAAGCAGCGAACGAAAAAAAGAAAAGAAAAAGAAATCATAAGAGCAAAAGCCATCATCTGGTGGGTGGGAGAAAAAAGAAGCATCAGACAATTTTTCTTGATACAAAGGTCTGCAGAATTTGCAGCCCAAGCTAGCACCAAGCTCAATGGGAGGGAATATTGGTTTTGACTTCCGAAGCGTCGCTTAAGTGTTGCTCAGTGAGAGAATTTCGATGCTTGCGAGTTCTGTTTCTGAGGAGCTCCGACTGCTTATTGATGATATAATGGTATAATATCATAATCTAATTATGGATGAATTTTCTGACTTTTGTTTAGCTCTTCTTTTTCTCCATTTTCGTTGCTAGTCGAACTTTTCAATGAGAAAAAATAACCTAAAAGTTTTTTTTTTAAATGGAAAACGAGCTTTTAAAATAATTTCATGGGTTGCTGTAGCTCTATCGCACTTATAGACGAACCGTTACTGAATGATCCCGATGTAAAAGAACTTTTTGCAAATTTGAATCAAATTTTGTAGCCCTTTAACGAAGAGTGGGGTTTCCTCAACTTTTTCAACGGACCACATTCCTAGCGTATACCGTACACGCTAAATTCAATTGAGCGATTTTTGGACTCCAAAAGGGAGCGAATGAAAAAATTCTCTTTTTCGATCTTTTAGTATGAAAAATCGCTCCTTAAAACACTTTTATCGCCGCAAACCAGATCCCACTTCCTGTCCGTCAGGAAAAAGATCACGGAATCGGAATTCTCCTTTCTAGTTCGATCCTTTACGGAGTGTTTTCTGATTACTGTTTCACTCACGAGGGGGTGTCTGAGAAATCATTGGTTAATATCATCACGTGACCTTTCCTTATCTCTGTTTCTACATAAACCCGATAAGATCAGCCGACATTTTGTTTTATTTTAGCTCGCGTCCTTCATACTCCATAACAGAGGAAGCATTTTGGTGCGAAAAAAGATTATTAAATCTTTTTAATTAACAACATCGATCCGGAAGGTGGATAGAAGCATTATGATGGGTAAGTAACATTTTCAAATTCTAAAATTGCACTTTAAAGCATTTCATAGATCAGATATTTTTCATATGACAACGCTTCACGCCAAATCCTTTATCGACTGTGTGCAAAGATTATTAATAGCTTAACTTCACAATACTCTTTGTGAATTCGTCATTATTTTTCTATTGGAAATTAATAATGAGTCTGATTTTCTAATATGGCAATAACCCCACGTTACGCGATTTTTTTTTTGCATCGATCGTGTTTAAAAATTGTATTAATTAAACAGATAGTAAAAAAAATCAATACTGTTTATTAATTTTTCATTATTTTAATATTTTGGACATTGTTTAATAATTATAAAGTATCTGCAGTTTTTATAAATATTTTTTGATTTATGTGTTTATTTTGCTTGGATAAAATGTGTACTCATCAGAATTAACTTCCATTAATAAATATTTGAACATCTTGGGGGAATTTTAATTTGCCTGTCCACAAAGTGCTTGTGTTTTGGGAGGCTATTTTAATGGAAGTTTAGTTAATAAATTATATCTATTGCATATAATATAATTAAAATTACATTTATGCACATTCTGCAAAAACTTTGTTAAATGACCTAATTCCATTCTGAACATATGATCCTTGACATATAACATATCCCTGACATATGTTATACTTGAATGCAAATTTGAAAGTTCCCGAGACATTAAAGATAATAAGAGTAAAAATAGAAAATTATTTATCATTAAAGATTATCCATTAGAAAGTTAAGGAAGAAATTTTTAAAAAATGAAAATTAATTTCATCCCCTGTCATATTAATCACACTTATTTTTATTTTAATGTATATGTAAATTTGGTTTCAGCTGTGAATGCATGTTGATGATCCCCGAAGGTCAGCAGAGCTATATCAGGTCCATGAGCTTGTACACCCTAAAGAAATCCAAAATCAATAGAGGATCCTTTTTGCAAAGCCCCAGGTCGAGAACCCTGAAACCAGTGATGCACCGGGTATGCATGTTTTAAATGTGTTTTGAAGTGCAACTTCAGGAGAAAAAGATTGCAAAGTTTAATTTGCCTGTCCACAAAATGCTTGTGTTTTGTCAGACTAATCTAATGAAAATTTAATTATCTAACTTATATCTAATACATATAATATAATTAACATTATATCTATGCACATTCTGCAAAACTTTGTTAAATGACCTAATTCCCTTCTGAACATATCCTTGACATATATTATACTTGAATGCAAATTTTAAAATTCCTGAGACATTAAAAATAATAAGAATATCTTCATCTTAAATCCTACATTGTTTTATGCCACTTTATTTTTTCGAAAATTATTTATCACTATAGATTATCCATTAGAAAGTTCAGGAAGAAATTTAAAATAATAAAAATTATCTTTATCCAATGTATTAATCACACTTATTTTTATCACTTATTATATTTTTTATATATACATTTTTAGAATGTTAGTGAGAATTTCTTAATCAATCTGGATTTCTTATAGATTTACTTTCCATTAAGATTATTAAAATTTTTAAAAGTTTTGTCTCCTCTTGTTGATGTACCAATTACCTAACTGATCAGATCATTTATAAGCATAAAACTAGTTATTATTATTATTATTAATTGTGCATTGGGATGAGTGTTTTTAGTTTTAATTTTTCCACTATTGGAATATTTGGGGGGGGATAGATTATTTGGGTACAATTAGCTTTTTCCATTTCTCTCGCATCTTCATACTTCCCTATAAGAATGTACTCTAGATGTTGAACTCAGTGCTGTAGGGTAAATATCTTTATATATTTTAAGAAATTTGATTTTTTTATTGATTTTAGGCAATGCTATTTAATCGACACTGACATTTATAAAATGCATGGATGACTTGTTTCAAATGCCAAAAAAGTTGTTACAGATAGATTCTCTGAAGAAGTAGATAGTAAGACTGAATAAATAAAATTGATTTTTTTCATTGTAGATTAGCAATGAATTTGCTTTAGAAAGTTATATAATGCATAACTTCTTTTCTAAATATGATTGTTTTTTCATAGAAATATAACTGTGTTTATGTGAACTAATTAAAAATTATCATATGTTTAGGAAAATCCATCTATTAGTGACATCCATCTATTTAATATAGCTGCAAATGCTTTGCAACTTATTCTAAAAAAATTGCACAATTTTTTATGAAAATTTTTATTTCTCTCATTCATAAAGAGTTAACTTTTGCTTTAGTTTAAAATTTTGCAAGCCATTGCTTGGTTACTAACTAAAGATTCTTACTGTAACTTTTATATAACAGGTATCTAAGGTTAACAGAGGTCCTATGATATACTTCAAAACAAAAGGCTAAATATTGTTTAAAAATTTGCAAATATGTGTGCGAAACAAATGGTTGTGTGTCTCATCTTAAAAATGACAGCTATCAATAGAATGGTGTAGGGAGTATGTGTCAAGACCTAATTCCATAATTTGTTCAAAAAGTTTATTCAAAACCCTTTTTTACTGTTCTGTATGTAAGAATAATTAAACCACTTGTTTGTAAAAGACATTTACAGAACATTTTTAACTAAATGTTTATATGGAAACAAGTGGCGGGGGATGCAGGTATAAAAAGTTTTGTATCGTCGTGACGAATGTCAAATCTTATGGCTTATGTCAACCAAAACACTAACTTTACAGACTTTACTCACCTAACAATAAGAATCTTAAAGAACACGACAATACTTTCGATAATTTAACAAAAAACACAATGAAATAAACTAGAAAAAACATTCTTTGACCATGTCAATGCTGCAAATAGACTGGAATGACGACAAAAGTGAGAACTTTCAAGCCTGTCAAAAACCAGGAAGAAATGTTTTCACTTTCTTTAAAGGGAGATTAAAAAAACAGCTGTAGAGATTTTAGATAAAATAAAGAATTCTGGTCTAGCTCTGAGGGGGGGAACCTGCAGCCCGATAGCCACCCCCCTGGATTTACCACTGATGGAAACAAAAACCAATTGTTTAAAAAAAATCTGTGTGAGCTATTTTTTTTTCACTATGTTGCAGAAAAATTTTCTCTAATTAAATAATTTATTTTGCAGGTTTCGGGAGATTAAAGGCTTCATTAGGCAATCAAGGAAAACTAAAACCATTTTATTAAATTATTTATTTAGAAGTTTATTTGTGAAAAATATCTTGAAATATTTCAGTTCAGAATTGCTTTTATTAAATATACATTGAAACAAAAATAAATGTATAAAAAGCAGTGAGATTTAGTCTTTTATTTGTGATATATGTTTACTAGTGTGTGTTTACTAGTCAGGAATGGTTGTATATAAAAACTTATAGGTTTAAAAATGAAATGTTATATTAATTGTAAGTGAGAATTTTATGTGATATTTTTATATAAATTTTACCAAAATATAACTGTAGATATTTTATACAGAAGCATCAGATTTATTTGTAAATAATTGAAGATTTTGCTTTTGAAAAGAGTCTAAAATGCACATTTGCCATGTATTCAAATATTAGAAAAACAAATAATGAGCTTTTATTATTGGAAAATTTGTTTTTGCATGATTATAGCAGAAAGAAATTTACACAGGAAATGGCTATCTTTTATAATATATTTGATTACCAAATGAGATTTTTTTGGGCGGGGGGTAACTTTTATGTGTTTATTTGTAATTTTAGAAGTCAGTTTTTTATGTGTGCAATGTATTTCAATAAATTTAGACACTTTGTTAATTTTAAGTATAAAATTTACAGATAAATATGTGTAATATTTTTAAGAATGTCAAAAATTTTGCTTGGGGTGTGTAATCAAGAGTTTTAAGAAACATCTTTTTTACTTATTTATGTTTTACCTTTATTTAAAACTGTCTTTACGCCAATAACATTTATACACTCTAGTTGGTTACATTTTGCTTCCATGTAAATATAGTATAATTTTAAATTTAAAATTGTAACACATTTAAGTATATTCTTTCTCTTCAAATTTATTTTAAGCTTTTTACCCATGTGCAGTTCTGATTTCTCAATTGGGTACTCATTATAATAAGTTTTTATTCTGTAATTTATCATCAGTTTGATTCTTTTTCAGTAAGCTTTTCTCAGACTTTTCATCTTGGTTGTTATTGTAGGAAGTGTAATACTTGGTTGTACTACAGTGAATTTATGTAAAAAATGTATTTTTATGTTGTAATAAAAGTATAAAAATACTGTGTTGCTGTTATTTGTTACTTGAGTTATTATCTATAAATTAGTATCTTATGTGCAGTATTATTTGTAATAATAAATGGAATAAAAAAAACTTATATTCATTTATAAAAGCATAAGTTTTTGATTAGAGCAATTAATTTCTTATGAATTGTTAAAGAATAAAGATTTGAAGTAATATTTTGGCAGTTTCTCTTGTTTAAATCTTTGCAAAAATATATATTATTAGGTACGTATAATTATACTATTTTTATATTTATGCTCCAACATCTTATTCTGGTACTCGTGCAAAGAGCACTAATTAGTTATTGAAGTTTTGAGCAAAGATCATTATAACCTTTACTGTTAATATAACTTAACTTGTGTTGCAAAGAGTAGTTTTAATGTTTCTTAGAATTCTTATGCAGTTTTAGAAACAAAGTATTTTGTTAAAATTTCCAGTATTCTTTTACATATAAGAAATGTAATATACTGTTTCAATAGATTTTTTAGGATATTCATTCCATTTTTTAAAACTTTAATTTCATAGAAATATTTTTTTTTCACTTTATATAACTGGTAAAAGTGTTTTTAATAATGTATATTGTACACATACAGTGATTTTGAGTTGGGAAAAAGCCAGGAAACTAATATAATTAGGCCTTAAATCGGGGAAATTTTTTCACAGTTTCTGTAGCCACCTCCCCTGTATTATATTTTTTAAGCTGACTCAGTCTGTCAAGACTTTACTAGTCAGTGAAAACTCAAAAGCCTTATAATTAATATTTTCTAAAAATTATAATTTGTAAAAGAATAAGTAAAATTCATGCAAATAACTGGTGTGCTTTAGATGATCTTAAAGGATAAATGGAAAATAAAGCTGCAATATTAGAGAATATGGTGAAAAATATGTATTTATAGAGAAATGCAGATTTAGATAATGCAGTTAAATCTTCAAAAAAAAACAGATATTGGTCAAGTTTAATGATTTTGTGAAAATTGCTAAATAACTGCAAATTGAATTGAAGACAAAATACAAATTCTTAAATCTACAGGATATTTAAAGAAAAAATAAAAAGAATTTTTTGCATATTTTATTAAATTAAATTGAAGAAAAAATGTAGTTTTTTTCTGTATTCAAAAAATCTGCAGAATATTTAGAGGAAAATATAATAAGAAATTTTTTTGCAGATTACATTGAAGAAAAAATAATTTTTTTGCTGTCTTATAAAAATCTGTAGAATATTTAGAGAAAAATATAATAAAAAAAATTTATGCTGATTAAATTGAAGAAAAAATGCTTCTTATAATATAATTATAAGAAATATAATAAGAAATATTCTTCTGCCTTCAAAAATCAGAAGAATATTTAAGAGAAAAATATAAGAAGAAAATTTTCTGCAGATTAAATTGAAGAAAAACTGCAGATTTTTTGTCTTCAAAAAATCTGCAGAAATCTTTAAGAAAACCTAAAAAAAAAACATTTTGCAGATTTTTTTGCTGGGTTATTAAAAAATTATTTATTATAAACCGTGCTATATAGTTTACAATTGTTTCCATTATAGAAATCTGTTGTACTGTGCAGAATAATGCAGGTATTAAAAGAAGCACCCCCAATTGTTTCTTACTAGTTTTTAAAATAGCAGAAGTGATGAAACTAGGGTAAAAGACCGTTTATGTTGGTTAAAAAGATTTACAAGGATAAAATAATAAGCGGCATTTTACTACCTCAAGGGGCATATTTATTCATAATGCTCTTTATAAGGTACTAAATCACTGGTCTCAATATTGCTTTAAAAAATGTTTTCCTTTAAACGTCCAGAAATGTTGAATAATTAATTAATCAATATTAAAAGCATTTAAAAAAAGCGTTGTTTTTTTTTAAACGCTCTGAATAAGTTTACAAACTGATCAAAAAGGAGCGAAATCAATAAAAACATTTCCAGAAAAGAGCGTTTTTCTTTTCAACGCTCTAAATAAAGTTACAAATTAATCAGAAAGGATCGAAATGAGTAATGAAAACATTTCCAAAAAAGAGCGTTTTTCCTCAAACGCTCCCTTTAACATTAAAAGTTAATCAACAAAGAGCGAAATCATTGCTTAAAATATTGCTCAAAAAGGAGCATTTCTTTTAACACGCTCCTTTTAATATTAAAAACTAATGGAAAAGGTCAGGTTTTAAAGTCAAGATCAACTTAGGTGACCTATGAACAGTTTGTAGAAACTAATGTGACTTGACCTTAATTTTTTTTTTTTTAATTTTTCTCAAATTTAACTTTTTCAATTTTCCTCATATTTTCGGTAAATCGAATTTTTATTCTGACCCTGTCAGCTTCAATAGCCAAATATTCACTGTAGATTTTTTTTTAAATTTAATGGGCTACTTAAACAAAATTTAGATTGTTATTTTCGGATGGATCTCGCTATTGTGAGTGCACGGATTGGTGAACATTCGAAAAGCTGTGAGGTCTTACGACGAGAACTACAGCAGAGCTGACATATTCCTCTGCAAAATTCCATGCCACACAAACGGGGTACTTCTCTCGAAGGATTTAACGTGCACAAGGCCCATATATCTGAAATTTTATTAGATATTCCTTAATACATAACACGCACTGCAGAAGAATTTCAAACTTTTCTCTGAAACTGGAAAAAAATTTTTAATATTTTTTTGAAAATTGGCGTTTTTTCAGTTTACTCCTGACCTAATTAAGCTCAATAATGTTGAATAGCTAATTTCATAGATGTTTTGATCACCTATAACTTCCTCATTTAAATTTTTCCTCTCATATCAGAAGCCTTTTAAATAATAACCTTACAAACTTAAAAAATCGATGTTTTGAATTTTGCTCCGCCTCTCCTCCCTTATTCGGTCCAATGTCCGGGTACAAAATACAGTGCCATGCTTGGTATGGCCGACCCTCAACTTAAGGTAAAAAAAGCTGTTATGTATTTTTTCCATGTCAAAGTAAAATTCGACTGAACTATGATCTCGAAAACACCTGCTGACGTCGCTTGTTACAGCAAAAAATATATGAGGAATATTCCGATTTACTAGGTACAAATTTAACCAATAAAAGTTTGAAATTCATTTATATTTTCAAATTTAATACTTGTATCTTAAACTCCGTCATCGCCTTTAGACATTGGAATTATAACAATATTACACATAGTCATAATATATTTTTCTAAAAGAAAATTTATATAGTTAACTTGAGATAAACTAAAACACTTTTTACACCAACATACTTCAATTCCAAGAACTCTCCCATTATAAGTAGTCTCCTTAAGTTCAAAACAGTTTTTAATTTTTTAATAACATTATTACGAGTATAAGACACAATATAAATTTAGAGACTTTACCTGCTAAAATATTTCTACGGGAGATGGAACTAAGTTCACATACCAAATTTTGTTCTTTACCATATGTGTAGACGAACAACTGTCCAAAATACATAGTATAAAGAGAATCAAATGAAATTAAATTAGCAATTAAAACAAATTTCAAAATAAAATTTAAACATACACTATAAAATTTAAACAATGTTTAAGAAGCGCGCACTATGCCGCTGCATACAAAAACAAAGGAAGTCAGAAATTATTCAAAGAAATTAAAAATTCAAGAAATACACCCCGAAAGAATAGAATAAAACAAACAAGGAATCCATTCTAGTACATTTTTAAAGGGCTATAGACTATATTCGATATGGATTCAAATTACTTGGGAAATTCTTCTCTGAGAAGCTTGACTTTCGTCTAAGGAAGCTTGACATTGCCAGAAATTTCCCAACCAAAGACGAACAAAACAGGTTCTACCAACAAAAGAATTTTTTAAAGGAACAAACAAACATTATACCACTAACAAGATTGATTTTAAAAAAGAAAATTAATTAACCATCTGGTAGGAATACCGACATAAGAATATATTATTAAAAGAAGGGAAAAATCAAATTAACCCTAACCTTGGAGAGGATCAAAATGTCTCCACTTTAATCACAAACTGAAGAAATTTCCCGCCTGAGTAATTCTAAGAAAAACTATTAATTCTCATTCGTAATGTAAACAACCAAGGATCTGGCGCCATCTATTATTCGAAAAGAAAATCAGGAATTGGTGGGAACTCAATCATTTAGGTTAAATTATCTAAAAAAGCCTTCAGTTTCTATCAATGCCTCAATAAATAAAAGGAAAAAGTGAAAGAAAAAGAACTTATTAGAAAATATAGCAACAACCCAATAATTACTTTTTTAAATATTTAAATTCAAGACTACTTTCTAGACTAAGATCTTCAACGCCGTGAATATTACAAGGGATATTGTTACCATAGAGGTTTTTTAGAAAATTATTGGAAGCCACTAAAAATTCATTTCTGTTAATGCATCCAAAATACATACGTGATCAGTTGACGTCACATCCACTACAGATGATAAAGTTAAGATAACGACATCCTTATTTTTTCTTGACGAGTGATTGAACTTCGAATTTCTTTGCGCCTCAATACGCTTCTGAATAAAACAATCCTTTATAACATGATTGGGTTTACGGCAAAAGTAAGAAATTCGCTATAATCGCTGTCATTTAACAGCTATAAACGCTGAATCCGGGATCAAAATTTCAGAGGGCATTCTTACATTTTGTATTAAAGCTCTTCTTCAAGGAGGATTTCTAATATGTCGCTAATGGATTTGTCACATTCAGTCTTCAATATTTCACGGAACTTTTAATATTTACCAGTTAATTTTACCAGTCAATCCTAGCACCACGTAGAAAACCAGTTCTTTCTCAGTCACTTCTAGACGAAGAGATGCACATTTTGCAGCCAAACCCCTTGCTTTAGTAATATAATCAGTTATATTCTTCTTTTCACAAAGTTGTAGATTTTGCAACTCGTTTCCCGCATAAATTTTTCCGTCTTCAGTTTTCTCAGTAAAATTCAATTTGATCTTATGCACAAAAATTCTTGCGCTTTTCTCCTTAGCATATTACAACGCTTGCTCATCAGATAAAGAAAGTATAATATATGAGACTGCATCTTATTTTTTCTTGGTCAACTGTCGCAGTTCTTTACTTTTCCGTTTTGTGGGTTTTTCATTACCAATCGCATTGAACAGTGTTTTAACCTTTAGGCTGCGGGAAACATTTAAAACATTTTCTGGTGCCCGTAAGGAAAATGTTAAAAAAATCGCGGCTCTCATCTTCAAAACCTAGCTAATGTAGTTCATACCAGTCAATTCTGGCATGACATGTTTTTCCATGGATCAATAGAAGCTTCATCCTATATGGGGTCTATTCTGGTACCCCCGGTTGGGTTGGAAGACGTCACTTTTCCCGTTGTTAACGTGCGGAAAAAGTGACGTCTCCCAACCCATCCGGGGGTCCAGAATAGACCCGTTAGTTTCGTCTCGCCAGGACAAACAGTTTATTTATATAAACCTCGAACCACACTCTGCTTACAAATGTAAGCGTGAAAGCGAATTCGAACCCATGGTGAAAAAACACATATTTATTAAAGACAATAATAGGAAGATGTGTCATCTAGACTGGCACAAAGAGAATCATTTTGACTTTGCAGAACTAAAACTGAACCGTCGCTTCGCGGACGGAGAGATTTGAATACAAGCGAGCGGAACGACAGCGCCAATAAGCGGTGGCTGAATTTGCATAAATTTTTAATGACTTGTAAAATATATTATAATCTTTTGTCAAACATTTTACAATGAAATTTTATGAGTTTTAGTAAGAATGGATAAAAACCAAACGCTGAGATGCGCATAAGCGTGTGTAATAATTTTTACCACTATTTTATTTCAAGATTACTCTATATAAATTTACTTAATCAGAAAGATAGCTAGCAGGACTCCGTAGAAAATTGTTCTTCTTTGAAATAAAGCTCGGAATTTTAGGTCTGGGCTGGTAAACTGAAATTAGAGTTACATTTGATATCAATTGAACCGAAGTAATTTTCAATAGTCGAAAGTTAAATACACAAAGTTAGAAGCTCAAAGATTGCATTATTATTACCAATTAAATTACTTAAAAAATAATTTATTTTTCTTCGACAAACATTTTACGATGGAGTTTAAGGATAAGTGTAAATGTTGAAGGAATAGAAAAAAACCAAACATTGAGATAATATAAATAAGTATATAATTTTTTACCACTATTTTAAAACAAGATACTTTTATATAAAACTTTTAAACTTGACGGTTTTCATCGTTTAACTCTCATGCCGTCTGTACATTTAAACAACGATCGAAATTTCAGCTTCAGATGTTATCATTTGAACCGAAAGAATTGTTAAAAGTTAAATACGCAAAGCTAGAAGTACAAAGATTGAAATATTTTAATGTCCTATACTCTATGGCCTTTCCTACAGAGACAAGAAATCGAAGTTTCTCTCTCGGGTACGAAAACCCACAGTAGACAGACAGCATGTTAGCAAAAGAACCGGTTTCCAGACACGAAATCGTAAAAATTACAATTTGCGTTGTTATGTTGTTGAGTAATGCTTGAATCAAAGCCTATCGATTGATTGCAGAGACTCGAATATAGAAAAAGCTTAATGCGAGTTTTAAAATTTCTGTAAATCCTGTTTTAAATTAGCGAAACCTTTCGTGACACACATTTGTAAAATATATTCTCATTTCGCATAAAATGCATAATATTATTTTCTTTGACAATCCCTGTTACATTTGAAAACTGTCACCTTTTGAAATTTTTCATGAAAGAATTTTGTAACCATGCATTTCAATAGATCATTTGGGAAATTTGATATTTCATATTCCTTGAAATTGTTAATACCATTTATGCAATAATATAAATTATTTATATGTTTTGTAGAAATATATATCGTGGAAATGAGATACTTCGAAACTGGCGAGACCAAAATAAAAATAAGAAAAACTGTATCTATGGATACGTATATCGATTTCAAAGTCAACTAGAAACCACGAATAAGAATTCAGTTTTGCACAGTATCCTTTCTTTTCAGAAGGAATTCTTTTGATTTTAAACAAATTATTAACTAACTTCACTTTTTTTAAATGCACATAGAAGGTGATGCAATATTGTTTGCCACCCTTTATCGATGAATAGCAGTGATGAGAATAGGCACAAAGAGGAACTATAAGGAGTGCACTGGAGTTTTATAAATTATAGCAACGTCCTCGTATTGTAATCAAGTTAGAATTCAACTATTAATATTAGAATACATCTATTTAATAAACACATCACTAGAAATTATTACTTGAAAACTATAAATTTTTTTCTGACATTTTGTGACTGTCATAGGCGAATGAATCATTGTGCACTAAATCGAAAACCCAAGTTTAATTCTTATTAATCTTCGGTCGGGCGCAACTCATCTCTTGAGATTAAAAGTTAAATTTTTGTATAGGCTTAAAGAAAAGCTTAGATAACTGAACTATTAGGTCATACAAAGCTGTATTTACGTTTTTAAATAACTTTTTGATTTTTTTTTCAATTTCGACCTTAAAAAATTATTCAGGAATTCGGGAGAAAGTTGTTGATTTTTACCCGTAAGGTTCCTTAGCAATGGCAAATGCTTTTGATGAGAGCCTGTACTTTTTCGACATTTTTGAAATTATATTTTGGAAAAACCGATCAATATCATTGAATTAGGGACTTGAACATAGGAATACGAACATTTGCAGTTATATAAAAAGAAATAAAGAAAAATTTGGGAAATGTAAATAAAAACGTAATCGATCACAACTCATCTACCATAGTAACGTGCCCCGCCCCTCCCTTTCATCAAAAGAGCACAAGAGAGTGGTAGGGAGTAAGGAAGCTACTAAGGGTTCCAAATCTTTCTTGGTGAAACCCACACTTGGGTACAAAAAATATGGGTGCTTCATCTCAGAGATTAGATGTGCCAGAGGGCTGGTTAAAATGTATAAAAGGAATACCACTTACTATAATCAAATGTGTGATAATATATATAACTTCATTCACGTAGTTCATTCCGTTTGCGACGCGAGTGGTGTCAAGCTAGAGCTCATTGGAGAAAGGAGTTGAGATCTGTTGTGTTTTCTAAAGAAAGCCGGTTCTGTCTTGGTGCCAGTGATGGCCGTGTGTTGGTTAGAAGGAGGCTAAGTGAGCGCCTGCAACTAACCTGTCTGCGGCCTAGACACACTGGACGTACACCTGGAGTTATGGTCTGGGGAGCAAATTCCTATGACAGCAGGAGCACTCTCGTGGTTATCCCACGCACCCTGACTGCAAATTTATACGTCAGTCTGGTGATTCAACCTGTCGTGCTGCTATTCATGAACAGCATTCAAGGGGTGTTTTCCAACAGGATAACGCTCGCCCTCATACCGCTTCACCAAATCTTTCTCCAATCGATCACGTATGGGACATTATTCGACGACAGCTCCATCTTCATCCACAACCAGCATTAACCGTCCCTGTACTTACCTACCAAGTGCAACAGGCATGGAACCCCATCCCACAAACTGACATCCGGCACCTGTACGACACAATACATGCACATTTGCATGCTTGCATTCAAAATTCTGGCGGTTACACCGGTTATTAATATACCAGCATTTCACATTTGAAGTGGTTCTTCTCGCGCTCACATTAACCTGTGATCTTGAAACTTGAATCAATTCAATATTTTACCTAGATAAATGTATTGCCGAAATCTCATTAGTCTACAATAATTTTTTCTTGGTGTTGGGATTTTTTTCCATCAGCGTAGCTGATTTGCAGAGTTTAAGGCGTCTTCACTTTAATTCTAAGACAAAGTAGAAGTGTACTAACACTGGTACTCAAAAAACTATCTGAGTCACCGTATTAGTTTTTTATATTTATCTTATTAAAAGTTGTTCTTAAAATTCAAAGTGGTATGACAAAATAAAACGAAACTTAATTCTTTTATAGGAATGAGCTGCGATTTCACTGTATATTAATAAGCAATTGCAACGTCATTCCAGGGGCACCGCAAAAGCTTACTGCAGGCAATCACATGATTTAAAGATGAAAGCATCATCATGCCTGAACTCTATTATTGTTCTCACTAATCATATGGTGTACTACCACAAAGCCTAGCAAACGTTTCAAGAGAACCTGTTATAAAACTTTTATAAACCTTATCTTAAATTAATAAAAAATATCACAAAATAATGAATTAAATGCATCTTTTATTTGCAATTAATGTGATATTTTTAAAACTATAGACGTTGTGAAAAAAAAATTTGTTTTCTTATACATAATTTCTTAAGAATTATTCAAGCCTTGCATTTCAACGGAGTTTTTGCGGAAAAAACCTTCTTAGGAACCAAGTTAATAAAAAAGGTATATACAACTATATCCATTGTTATTACTTTGATTTAACTGACCACACACAGGGTAGATCATAAATTCTTGAAAACTTAAAAATTTATAAAAAAATAACTAATTATCGTAAGTAATTGCGATTTGCAGGAATGAGATGATAAGGAGGTCATAGTTTTTAAAATTTTTTCCTAAAATAATAAAAATTTCATTTCAAAACGTCAGCGGTACGAAGAGCTAAAGGCATTAAAGAATATTTAAACAAAGCTCCATGATATTCAAATTCCTTGATGCAAGTGAATTCTTCAACGGATCCTTATCTTAGCAATCATTATTCATTACTGACTTTTACATAAACAATGCTGACTGCAGTAACCGTCCTGCAGGATGGCACCTCGCCCTACTTTGCGAGATCAAATAAAGATGTACCTTTGTGTTCTTTTGGTGAAGATCAAATGAAATCGACGCTGTAAGATCAATTAGCCACTACTGTTACCGGACATTATTCATACAGAATTCTGACTGAGAGGTTGTCCTTTGTGTATGAATTCTCTTCTGCGACAATGGCGGGATCCAAAGATTCGATTCTCTAAGTCGTTGTAGATTCCAGTTTCACATAACGCGCTCAGCTGTCATATGTGCTGTGACCGGGTTTAATAGCACCATATCAAGCAGAGCAATCATTACTTTAATATATCAATATGATGCTATGGGTTGTCCTCCTATTGACGTGCAACGCTTTTGTTATATAAAAGATTGAGATCATTCTATTAACCCTATAATTCAAAGGGTTATTGAAGATATTTTCTTCCCTTTTCGTGAATTTTTAAATTTTAAAGATTTATGACTCATCTTGTAATTATTGAGGGTTATGTAGAGTGCTAATAAATGTCACGTTATAATTTATTTTCTTCATGGATAGATTTAAGACATTTCAAGGTTAATTTAAAAAATGCTCTAAATAATAAAATAAACATTATTATTTAATTTATTTATATTAAGACAAAATTTTGTGATATTTTCAGCTGATTTAGGTATTAGATATCTGTTTCCAGTTAATCTGATATTAATTTTAAAATGCTGTAGTAAACTGATATTGTTATTTAAATTTATTCCGCTATAATATAACATTCTATTTCAAATTTTAGATATTAGGACATTTTTAAGTTTTAGACAGTATTTAAAAATCTGTTTCTTGATGCCATTGGTTTCTTTATGATGTAAATTGTAATTTTATCATTTTTTTTAATCAGCAAACTATTATTTTCCTACAATTCTTTTTTTTAAATTTTAAAGGCTGATTTCGATTGTGAATGACATATTAAAAGTAATAAGCATATGTTTATTTAATCAATAACTATTATCTGAATTATTATCGTAAGAGTTTTATTAAATATTTTATATTAAAAATCTAGAAATATTGGAGGCTTGTTTTACACATAAGGGTCTTAACTTCGAAAACTTCTGCACATTTAATAAGTTTCTTGCATTTAATATGTAATATCAACTGATATGACAGATTTAGCAACACTCCAAGTAGGAATTTGAACGATGTAGATTTTGTAATGATCCTACTGTATATTTAAATCAAGTATTACAGCATTTTGCTAATAATTGTAGCTACTGAATAAAAGCATATTATTTTATTTAGAATATTTAGTCAATTATTTCTACGAAACTGTATCGTACTAACGAATAAAACGATCTATTCTCTTGTTTAATTTACAAAACTGATTAAAGAGAGGAATATACATTTACTCTTTCAAATGATATATATGCAAAAAATGAGATTGTTCCGCGGTTTAAAAACTAATATTTTTTTTCTATTTACTTAAATTCTAATATATAAACATTTTCACTTTAACTTTCGAGTTACGCAGGATTTTGGTTCTTCTCCACGGCTGTCAAGATCTAATCTCCATAAATGTAATTATCTACAATTGAGCTTCAATATCTCTTTCATATTATGAGCCCCTTTCAATACGACCACTTTTCTAAGTTAATAAAATGTTTCGATGATGTGCCAAAGCTACGCTAATTTAATATGGATTCTCTGCCATTGGAATGTTATTCTGAAATGTACGGAAATACATTATTTCTACTGGTTCATTTCATCAAACTGTCCCTGCACCGAGCTTCACTCAAAAAGTTTTGTCATAAAAGTCGACAGGCTTCGAAATCCATTGGGGTTACCCTGTAACAGCTTTTTTCAAAATTTTTCAAATATATCTGAATGTATTTCAAATAAATGAATTAATTTAGCTTGACTTCAAAAATACTAAATGTAATTAAATTAAATTTCATTTGTTCTAATAGATAAATACAACTGTGTAAGAAAAATCTCTAAATATTCCTTATGGTTTATTACACAACAAAACGTAATAATTACTGGCGGTACCTAATTATGGCAAAGACTCTACTTTAGAAGGCAGAATTTATGATTTATAAATAAATTTATGTTCTCCGACAATCGACACTGTGAATTTTATTAAACTGGTGACATCTCTGGACTTCTCTCATTCTGTTATTACTGGTAGTCTGTGAACAGTAGACCTCGAGTCAGAAACAAACCTCTAAAGTCTGCTTTTCATCTAACTCTTTAAAGGTTTAGCCAATGTTGTCACTGCGAAGAAAGATGAGGTTAAAAGGGAGGGGGAGATATCCTCTTATACACTCTCGTTCTCAGTAGGTCGGCAAGAAACTTCTATGAAATTATTTCTAGCCTTCGATTTTTATTTGCTGGTAAACCATTAGAGCTATGTAAAAAATGTACTGGAACAAAGGTATAGATTTTTTATCTCTAGAGTGTACGTAGTATTCAAATCTTTATGACTTGAAATATTTAGCTAGAATCTTTGAGAAAAGTTGAGCATTACTTGAAACAGAACCATCAAAACATTAATCTTGAAACAGAATCAATGAAACTGAAGCATTAAAGAAGCCATCATCTTGAAACTGGCTCAATATCTCTATAATATGTCGTTCTTGATGCCGTACCAAATTCGAAGAAAATAGAGACACGCGCTTTGTGCTGACAGCGCAACAAACAAATTTACAGACAAGAAAGCAAAATACCGAACAGTCAATTTAAAACAGGACAAATCTTCGCTCGATCAACTAGTCAGACGGTACGAAATTAGAAACACAATATGAGGACAGAAATTAGGATTCTCTAACTGCATTTAGTTTCTGATGAAATCAGATACATTGTGAAAGCTTTATCTTTTCGATTTTTGAGTGTTTTAATTTTAAATAATTTTTTGAGTCGCAGAGGAATTTTTAAAAAATGTCTGGCATGAGGGGATAGGAATTAAAGCATGTGGCCACATCATTTTAAGTATAGTTTCAAATTCAATTGTAAAAAATTGTTTTTAATTGACTTCAGACTGTATTTTGAGCTCCTGTGAAAAATTGACATTTCGTTAATATTTGTGGCAGACGAAATCTCCAATATTGATAGTTGTGAATATATTTTTTGCATGTTTTCTCCCTACCAGTTGGACTTATACCTACCAAATTCAATAAATAATGAATGTGGATCCAGCGTAGTAGTTACTGATGACTATCACAAGACAATGAAAAATTTCTTTAGGAGGAATCTGATAAAGTGAATGATGTTAGAAAATTAAATTTGGTTCCTAAAGAACGTATACAGTAGCAAGCTAAATGGTTGGAGAACCGTCAGCGAGCGCCTGGTTCCCAGGTGGGGGCGGTGTTTCTGGTTCGGAGATAACGGTTCGCACACCACTCGAGGAGAAACACAAATCTTGTTAGTTTCTACGACAAACACAAAGTTGCATGTTCATGTTGGGATGCGTTCGTGTTTAGCACGTCGTTCCTAAAAGAACCTACTTTATACCTGCAATCTATTGGTATGGAGCGTTTTAACGGTCGGCGGGGTAGAGTACAATGAGAAAGTTATATATTGTTTAAACATTTTCTGCAAATACAGAAATACAGATACAATCAATATAAACATAACAAATACATTAAAGTCCAAAACACAATTAAATACAATAAAAAAGAAATAAAAATAAATAACAAATATAATAAATACAATAAAATAACAAATACGGAATAAAAATACAATCCTAATGCATGTAATACATTAAATAGGCTTATATTCATGCAATGTGAAATACAGTAGCATCGACTACGGATTATTCGGTGGGAGAACCACAACAATAACAAAAAAACATCCCTCAAAGTATAACTAAACTAATATACAAGTGTTAATTCTTAAAAAAGAAAGTCACTTTATATTTCAAAATGTTTTCTTTTCTTTTGTTTCCCAAGAGGAAGTGTCCCGCTCAAAAAGTCTTATAGTCTAAAAGTCTAAACCATGTGTTGAAAGAAACTCATAAATATTGTTACCAAGCTGTAATGTTCTTTAACCGACATTCTAATCATGGCGGCAAACTTGTCAACCAGTTTGGCGATTTAGCGACAAAACGAATTTTCTGGAAAAATCCTGAACTGTAAACCTTATCTCTACTGGGAGCCAGAAATGTCTTGAACCTTCTAGAGATTATATAACTTCCAATGTATCGACGTCACTTTCTGTTGAAAAGGTATAAAAGCAAGCTCTCAAACCAAGATAGTCAGTTTCTCCCATCGCTGCTTTTGCATTCATTCTTCCAACCCATCCCCTCATTTGCCTGACAGGTTTTGACACGCTTCCCATCTGAATTACAATTGGTAAAGTCTATGTTCCTCTTATTCTCTTAGCGCTCATTCTGAGTAGAAGTGTCTTAGGCACTAAAACTCATAGCCATCCAATTCGAGTCAAAGATAGTCAGTTGGAGTTTAATCAACAAGCAAGTGGTGAACTAAGAAGAAACCTTTCAAAGTACTGCGACTAAGAGATATTGGTGACCTCTGCTGCCAATTTATACAAGTGCTGTTTAATTTTGTTACCTGTGCTGCGTTAGTGTTTTTGCTGTAATTTTTTCTGATTGAAACTTCATTTATTTTTTTACTATCCTGCTCGTTAATCTGCATTCTCGTACACCCACCAGACGATTAGTGTAACAATATAGAACAGATAAAAAATCTTTTTATGTACTTTTATCTCTCAGATTTTCCATTTCTAATTAGAAACGGCTTATGTACACAGATACTTTGAAATTGCAACACCCTCAACTTTTTTCATGGTATAAATCAGGGGTAGGGAAACTTTTTGCACTGAAATGCTCATTAAATTTCAGCAGTTGCGCAAAAGGCCGACTAGCACTAGCAGAAATCTTAAGGGTGCTTGTCCTGTAATTATTATGAGACGAGATGGTACAGGTGTTCAGCTCAAACTACCAGTCGACTGAAGAACGATTCTGTAATTACCATTATATTACAAACAATTATATAATTCAATGCAAATTTTCATTTAGTTGTAAGGCAGCATAAGAAACTAAAGAAGGTTTCATGCGGCTTTAAGACCGGGGGTTCCCCATACCTAGTATAAAATGTTTCAGAATTTGATGTGATTTTGCACGAAATATTTAAATCCAATAACAATCTAACCACTATTTATCTTTCCATGTGTTAAATATTTAGAAGAAGAGCAGGGAAAACCTGCGGGAAAGTGCCTTTACATTTTCCCGCTTTTTGAAATATGTTTGTCTTCTTAGACGTAAGAGAACATCCCAAAGAGCACGATATTTTCAACCAGCCATTATTCGTTCCGCTCTTCAAGCGCAGTAGCAAAGCGCATGCCTTTCTTCCACTTTTTAAAGACTAAAGGTAGCGACAATTTCCTGAGGCAATGAAACTGCAACTGACAGGTCCCGGCACGTATAGCACTAAAGAGAAGGGAGGACTGTCGAAATGTGCAGAGGATGCGAGGGGATGTTCAAAACGGAGTTTTAAACGTTTTTTTTCCGCTGAGAAAATTTTTTTCGCGAGCCTAAAATTTGAAACTAAATAAGAAAATGATATAAAGTAAATGATTTTTAAAAATTAATTTAAAATATTTTTGTAGTAAAATTATAATTAAATTTGTTATATTACAAATTTGTGTTTTCAATTATTTTCTCTTAGAAAAGTTGAAAAATCTGAAAGAAGGCACCTTCAAAATTTCTTCTGCTTCCTTAATTAACCTGTTAACGCCCAGCTTCCTGTTTATAGGAAAGTTGCATTTCACATCTGCTGCTGAACCAAACACAATCTATTATTTCTTCTTTTCTCTGTCTAATAAGTCAATACGTATTCCCAAGCTCCAAAACAATTTTCAACTTTATACAGTCAGTTAGTCAGATGTTAAAGTCAAATTGCCGTCTTATGAATATTTTTTCCTTCTCTTTCTTTGATTAAGTTTCTAGGTAGTGGAAAGAATTGACATGTAATTGTTATTTTTTATCGTTTTCTTATCGTTTTTTCGATAATTGTTTTTTTTATAAATTGAAAAATATTCGTCTTCCCCGAAATAGTTTTTTAATTTAATTTTATTTCACAATCATCTTAATCTTGGTGTATTTAACGTAATTTAAAAGAAATATACTAAAATCCATGCTATAAATTAAGTTGGGCGTAAACGGCATTCTATTCGTTCCAATTTGTGGTCGTGAATCACAGTTTAAGAAGCCCTGTGCCTTAGTATAAAGCAAAGGTAACTTCCCAAGGTAACCTAAAGAACAAAACTTCTGAAAAATATCAATTATTGTGTCCCCATTTAAAAATATCTCTATCTTCATCTCTGTAGATGCATGTTGATGAATTAATAATTTCTTTTATCTTGGCAGTTCCTGTCAATACACCAGATCCTGGGTTCTGCAGAGCCGCTGTGGCGTAGTCGTAAGGTCTCGACTTCAGGGCCGTAGGGTTCTAGGTTGGAAACCCGATTCCACTGAAGATCCGCCGTGTATGCGGGCCTGATGCAAGTTAAATCATGCATAAGGGTCAAATTAACTCCCGGCAGCGTGGAGAGGGGGTGCCAGCTCAAGTGCTAACCTCGCCATCTGACCTCGGTTCAAAATCACGAGGTCCGTCCCAAAATAGCCCTCGGGTTGCTTCAGAACGGGACGTTAATATAACTTAAAGTGACTAAAGTTTACCTGGTCTCTGATTCTCAACGTTAAAGAAAAATGACACATATTCTTAAGCGAACTTAGAATCGAGATAGGCTATATTCAATGGCAAGGATTTGAAATGGCTAATCTTGTGCAAATATGTATCACTGCACAATGAAAAATTAAGAGTCATGAGCTGCCAATGAGACAGGCAGGGCAAGTGACCTGGACATTGTTACCAGAAGATGCAAAATTGAATTTAAGAGAGGGGTTTTTGCAACACCCTCTCGTATGCGAAAAGAATGTATTGCAATCGTCAATGAATATCTCAGAGATTTGGATGAATCACGATGTCGTACCCCTCCTTGAGTGCGAAAAATAATTTTTAGAATTACGTCCTTCTTTCTGTCTGTTTGTGAACGCCAGAACGCAACCAGCAAGTCGGATGAAATTTCTTATGTCGAAGTAAAACCAAAATTAAAGATTTCTGCCAAATTTTGGACGAAATCTGTTAGCGGGAAATCCATCTGTCTATCTATCCGTATGCATTAGGTCACGAAAAGATCTAGAAGTCTGAAATTTCGCATAGAGTTTTATCATCAGAATCGAAGACCTACATCAAATTTTGGGAGCAATTACGACCAAAATTTTGGAATGAAGATATCGACCACTAGCTCACACATTGTAATAACAGCTCCTTTGTCCACTAGGGAGTCTAGGGCTTTATTATTCAGATTTAGAACTCGAACGGGATGGCTTCCTTTCTTAAATCAACGAGTGTGGCCTCCATAAGGACACCTTTCTGGGAGACTTGGCTAAAAAAGTTCGTTACGGCATATTTGATTTCTCCAAAAACTTTAAGAACTCCCTTGATAAGACATTCTTTTCTAGCTGGTATTATAGTTCTTTTTGTGGCCAATATAGAGCATAACTTTGAATGCTGTACGTATCTTGATCTTCTCCTTCTATTTAATGCAAAATATGTTATTGTTTTTATTTTAATTAAAATTTAATTAATTAATTTTGCTAAATTTTAAGAATTATAACTATTGATCTTCTCCAGGTATACAGAAAAGTTAAATTTTTGAAGAAATTCCAGACCGAGAGTACAGGGATCTGTGATGAAATGTGTGAATCTACGTATATTCTGTGATGAAATTTTCTTCGTCCTCATTCAATGGATGCATCCAACTTGCTGTGTGTTTCTACTTTTTCACAAGTAGCGCTCTTTAAAGAAATGTTAGGAGCCGTGTAAATAAATTGTTCCTTTGATTTCTGGGCCAGGTCTGTTCTTAAAAGAGTTGCGTTTGCACCTGTATCCACCAATATCAAACACAAGATACTACAAATAGATCCTTCTAAGGAGAATGGATTTTTCCTTCCGCCATGTGCGGATATCTTCAGTCCTTCTTTTGGGGCTTTATTCAGAAAAGGCGTCCTTTGCCCCGCAAGCCGGCCTTAAGTTAGTTTTCATGGATGGACGTGATCACTTGGCATTCTCTCTGTACATGTACCTCTTTATTGTACTTCCAACAGGTCAAATTTGGATTTAGTAGAGGAACTGTTTTCTTCCCGGCAGCAAAATCGATCGATAGTTTTTCCAACGTTTTTAGTAGAGATTCTAATCTGTCATCTTTTTCTTTTCCCTTATCATTTTCCATCTATATGGATCTTCTGCGTCTGGACGTCTTCGACACATTTCTCGCCGTCTCATACATCATGCTATATGCCAGAGCTGATTTCAACTCTTTGGCATCCATCAACCTCGTTGAATGTTGCGTGTCTTCGTCTCTGATAGTGTCAACGAAGTACTGGGCTGCCAAGTTTACCCGAACTTCCAGTGAGCACTCGGCGTAGGCCAGGCTTATTAGTCGCTTCACATCGGCGGTCAATAATTGGAGGCTTTATCATGGCTTCTGTCGCCTTGTCATCTCTTCGGTTCTGTAGTATTGGATAAAATGGCTGTCTCCAAATCTGGATTCTAAAGCCTTTTCGATGGTCTTTAGTTCTGTCAAATTATCAGCTGGTATTCCTTGAAGAATCTCCACCTCTTATCCTCGGAGGGAGGCTTTCACAAACTTCATCTATCCGATTTTAGAACTTACGACATTGAACTAAGTTTCGGAAACAGTCCATGATGTTAGTCCGTCAAATGTCAAGGGCTTGACTGTCGGTCTGGAATTCATGAGTTCTGAGCTTTCTGGGAAATTGTTTGGTTTAGTCTCAAGAGCTTTAAGCCTCTTCTCGATGTCGCTGATCTTTCTTTGAACTTCAACCTTTTCTTCCTCGATCTTCCCTTGAACTTCGCTCCTTACTTCCTCGATATTCCTTTCAACCTTTCCCTCTACTTCGTCGGTCTTCATCTAAACTTTGCCCTTTACATCTTCAGTCCTTCCGTTTACGCCTTGAAGTTGATAGTTGACTTTATCTTTGGTTTTTCCATTCTCTCTTGTCCAAATTACATCTCTCGTTCCATTCCCTCCTGTCTATATTTCATTTTTGTCATCAAAGCAAACAGAATCTCGAATTTCTCATCCATAGCTCTGGTAAAAGGCATTCATAGTCAAATCCAAATCCCACTTCTGACACCAGTGTTGCAAAAATTGTCCTGTTAGTGTACACGAATGTAGGGAAACAAACAGGATAAAAAGGTTAAAGCTTTATTTCACGGAGATTTCGATAAAACACTAATCAAAGGTAACAAAAGTGAACAGCATTTGTATAAATTAACAAGAGATGTTACTAATAAATCTCAGTAATACATTTTCTATAGCGCTCAATATCTCAGTTCCCCAATCTCAATGCTGACCAAACTAAACTGATTGAATCTTTGCTTTCTTATTTTATACGTTTTCCAAGCAAGTGACGTCACATAGTAATTCTAAAGGTTCTTGATATTTCCTGTCCTAGTAGAGGAAAAATTTTGTACATGAATCTATTAATTAAGGGCTTTGTGTCATCTTTACATGCACCACTAGAATTATGACCCAACAAAAGATTTATGATTAGCTTTATTAGGCTTACGTCTTGGGAGTGACGTTATGTCGGTTTGTCGAAGATCATATCGGTGTTGATCTTAATTTTCAAAGTTTTATGCAAGAGGTTTACTGTTGTCCCGAGATATTAAACGGAAAATCACGCTCCATGCTTCCTTACTCTGGCCTTTTTCGAAATACTAAAATAACTACTCAAACGCGGCGTTAAAGAAACTGACTCCATCTTTATTATTTACACAACTGAATTCTATAAATTTAAATCTTTGAGCGATGAAATGACAAGCACAACGAAAAACTGAAACAATTACTGATGTCAAAACTAGATATATAAACTACGGCTAATATGACTTGGGCACGCTACATTCTCCCACCTATTAATTGAAGGAATTTAACCATGACCCTATAAAAACGATACATATGTTTTTTAAATGTTCGATTCTTTTAACTGAAAGCCCTGTGAACTTCGGCTACAACGTAAATCTGCTATACCTCGGTCACTTATTCTGTTCGTCCGGCAGATCCTTACTTGGTTCGAGAATAGATGAGAATAGAATCTTTTTGTCAAAATTTTTTCACATTATTACTTAATTTCATTTGAAATCTTTCAGACCGACAGTGAATATCCAAGCAAATTTAATAAAAGGATGTTCTTTTTTCAGTATATATTGCTTAGATTTTATTTGATTTCTTTTTGTCATTTTCACCTGCTGATCTCAATAGCATCTTTCTCCTCAGTCTGTAAAGGGAACGAATGAGGTGTATGGGCACTTCCCTCTGCCTCAGTATCATCTCTTCTGCTTGTTACTCTTCTTACCATCACATCTACTTTAATTCTCATCATCACAGCCAACATGAACACTACTTTGATCATTTCTCTGCTTGTTACCTTCACCATCACTTTAATTCTCATCATCACAGCCAACATGAACACTACTTTGATCATTTCTCTGCTTGTTACCTTCACCATCACTTTAATTCTCATCATCACAGCCAACATGAACACTACTTTGATCATCTTCACCCTCATCAGCACTTTCATTATTTAATGCATTTTCTTTAGTCGATTGCTTTTGGTCAGAATTTTCTATATTCACTTCATTAATATTTTTATCGTCGCTTTTACTTTCATCATCAGAGCGAATATGAGTACTATGAAAATCTTTGCTTTCCTCATCACTTTCATTAACTGATATAGTTCCTTTGCAGATTGCCTTTCATTATCACTATCAAGTGATAATGAAAGGCAATCGGCATCACTCATTTCAACGTTGCTAGCCTATAGATCATCATCTGACCGTTGTGCATTTGCAGTTGAAGATGATCGCTGCAATGAAGATGGTGACGATTATATATCGTTAGAAGATGACCGGAACGAAGGATAAGAATCCTATGCAGTTTCCCCATTAGATCGGAAAGGGGATGAACATTGCGATGCGTGTGAGGAAACTTATGGTTCTACAGCTGGAGATGAGAATTTGGAGAGGGATTCTGATACTGGCCTTCTTCATTTCTTTTACAATTGTCTTCACACCCATTTTTTGAATCATTGATCGTATAATTTCCCACATAAATCTTTTCCAATACTGATCTATTAGGAAATGCATGCTGCTGCCAAATACACACTAAGATTGGACATCTACGAAAGCGCCCCTAGTTTTATAAAATGGATATTTCTTCGAATAATATGTTTTTTCCAAAAATTCCAGTGGAACATTCATGGCGTTAAAAGAGCTTAAAGAGTAGATGATTTCCAAATTAGGACTTAAATATCTTACAGGAGTTTTATAAACTCTTGATATTTATTAGACATAATTAATGGAGTGACCTGAATGCAGAATTATAGTGTATGAAAGGTGCATATGTGTATGATAAGGCTGAGACATTTCATATTCAACAGATTTAGATTAAGATTTAAATAATAATAAATAAAATAATCAAAACGAAACTCTTTTTCTGACTCTTACTTTAAGATACTATGTTAATGTGATAAAATTGGTAAAGTTCGCACAATTTGTTATTTTAAACTGTCAGGAGATAAATCATATTTTGTTAAATGAAGGAAAATACAATGCACACAATGAAAGAACATTCATCATTTAAAAAGAGCGCAATTATTCTAGAGTTACTACTGGTATAAGGCTGCTTGAAAGACTAACAATTTGCTTACGAAATAATTTAGCAAGCATTTCTTGCACGAACTTTCATTAGAATAATTTACCATTTGTATTCATTTCTCAGCGGTTGATTAAATATTAAAGGATGTAGAAATGAAACCCAAACATTTGAATGTGAAAATGTATTTATAAAAGTTTTACCACTATTTCAGTGCAAAATGTTTTTATAAAATGTTTCTTATGAAATTTCGGTACAGAAACGGCTGAGGGGAAATTTTTTCTTAGTTAAAGCTTGAACTTTAATGTCCGAGCTGATGAACAAAGATCAGAGTTGTAAATTGTTATCATTCGAAAGGCCAGGGAACTATTCTGGGAGAAAATTTGAATCGATCTATTTTTTTCTGATTTCTAAATTTCTGCGCCATCTGTTAGCTCGTTGGATACAATTCTTTGACATCAATTTGGAAATGATTGGGACGATAAATTGCATTGGAATTATACATTTCAAATATTAGAAACTGGCCAACGATGTTATAGTTAGAGAAAAGTATAAAAAGAATAGATTAGTATAAAAGAATAGATAGTTTTTTTTAAATTTTAGATGGTGTAAAAATAATTTTTGTAGTTTAAGATTTTCCGAAGTTATCAAGGAAAAGTCTAAACATGTTTAATCTTTAATTAATTAAAATTCTAATTAAATTTTCAAACAATGACACCGAAGCAAACTAAGAGCTATATTTGTGCCAACTTTCGTAGCTATAAATCTAGCGGTCTAGTTTTTATGTTTTCTTTCAAGAAATCAAAGGCATGCAGGAGATATTTAATATTTTCCGTTCCTCCCGAAAACTTGATTCTATCTTTTAAAAATTTGAGCACTATTGATGCTATCCAAGACAAATAAGTGTTTCACTTCTACTATTATAGCAGAATTCCAAAAATAACTTCATCTAAATAACCTGACCTTCATTTGTTTATTTTTAATGTAATAAGTATAATTTAAAGTAAATTTATACATTTAATGCAATTTTAATTTTTCCATCAAATCCAATTAGATTAGTTGATTTCTGGTTCGAAATGATTGAATGATGTGGTGCTCATTCTCACCTACCAACACCTTTGCAGGCAATATTAGCATAAAATGTTAATTGAAGTTACGCATTGTGCAACCTCATCACGAATCACTAAGAAGTATCTTATTAGCACAAGATATTGAACGATATCTCAACGATGTTGTTCTGTATTCTGAACGCCGTACAATATCGTGAATATACCTTAGCAATAATGCACAGAGTCTTGTTCTAATAGGAAACGTCCCCTTCAGCGATGATATGAACAAAAGAGACATGCTTTTCGTGTAATCACGTACACACCTGGCAGGACGGACACTACTGGTTGAAATAAAGTCTAGGTGTAATGTAGAAGTTCGCCATTATATATGCTGCAGAGTGGACACTTTTGGTTTGTAGTGTGTTAAATATCAAAAATTCGAAGGAGGAATATGTAATGTCAACATTACCCTAAAACTTTTCTCTCGTCTATCTATTTTCAAAATTTTTCGAAGTCAGAGCAAGAATTATTTTATTACTTTATATTTTATTAGTTAATTTATTTAATTATTCGATCTTCTATGTCAGTGAAGAATTTTGACTCTTTCTTCCAATAGCTCAAAAACAAATAATCTAGTCGATAAGAAAACTGTTTAAAGACTAAATAAACTTGTTTTGTCTCAGGTGTTAAAAATTCTGTGGAGAATAAATCAGAAGACTTTATTTTAAAAAATATCGAGCTTATTTGGGAGGGCACGCATCATAAAATATATTAAAAAATTTTAAAATGTGAACACTGAATAAAACTGATTAAAATACAAATGAAAGATTTCAGTTGTATCACAGTATTCAGTTTCACACAACCTAATCTGAGAAGAAATCTCCGTGGCAGATGATGATTAATCTGAAATCTACAACATTATATAGCGACCGTTACGGAGAATCTGACCGTGCAGATTCTGCTATACCATCGAGTGTGCTTCAAGACATTGGTTCAGTAACTAAAGCAGACACTTCCAAAGTTATAAATAGATATAAAATTAGGAAGAAAAAGGGGTTTATGTCGGCCATGTTTCTTCAAACTCCGAATTTGCAAAAGCCATTGCTTCTAGTATCGTATCTAACCTAAATGAATAAGGAATTTGGTTAAAAGTGTTGCACGTCGTTGGCTGTAATGGCTAATATTAATAATGGGTGAAAACTTGGTGCTATTTGACAATTCGAAACCTATATTGGACGACCACTGCGATGAACTGCCTGTTTAATGCATTTAATTGAGTTACCTTTACGTCACAGTTTTCAGCGCATGGATGGTGTAACAACTGGCTTATGATCCTTTGTGGACAGATTGGCGTGCATGTTATGGGATATGAAAAACTGCCATTTATAGATTTTCAACCAAGGGATTGTTCAACCCCAGAAGTGGACAGACAATATTTGAGACAAAATCAGAGGTATCTCTTAGACTTATATCAGCCAATAAAAAGTTGCAATATTCCAAATGACTTGTCAAATCGTGACCCCGGACCAAACTAGCATTATCCGTAATCATAAAAACTATGGAGTATTGAAATAAATCGTAGCTGTTACGTTTTAAAATTTACGAAAATTGCCAAAATATTGCATCGTTTTCTTAATTTTTCAGGGATTTGCACGGTCGGAAGATATTCTCTAAACATAGAAATATTTCTTTCTTATGTAGCAGTAACCTCGCAAGTTTTTTGCACGATAGAATTCAAAAATTTAGGGGAATAAAAATTTTAAAAAATTATTAAGGAATAGAGAAATTCTCTATTTTTCCGAATATTTAGGCGCTTTTCGTGATCAGAAGATATTGTCATAATTGAATTATTTTTTGTTATTTAAATATGCAGCAATTACGATTGGGAAATATAAATTTGAATTCTTTCGGGCCATCTTAATGCAGAGTGTTACTAAACGTCATATTGTAATTTATTTGTCTTCATATACAGATTCAAAGTAATTCTGTGTTAATTTAAAAATGGTTCTGTAAATAATAAAATAAACATTATTATTTAAATAGTTAATATTAAGACAAAATGTTGTACCATTTTTAGTTTATTTTAAGTTTACGAATCTGCTTCCACTCCATTCAGTGTTAATTTAGAAATGATGCCGTAAATTAGTAGTGTTATTAAAATTTAAATAATATAACATTTTAATTTAAATTTCAGATACTATGAAATTTGAAAATTTTGGATATTATTTGAGGATCTGTTTCCTGATGCAATTGGTGTCTTCAAATTCTGATGCAGATTGTCTTTATTTATTCCTTTTTTTTCAGAAAGCGAATTAATTTATTCAACTCTTTTTTTTAAAAAAATTAAGAACTGGTTTAAATTTTTAATCAATATGAATTATTTAAATAATTATCGTAAGAATTTGACTAAATTGTTTAAAAGATCCTGAAATGCTATATATTCGTTTTCCACATACTGTTTTAAAATTTTAAAAACTTCTCTTTTAATTTGCTTCTTACTTTTAATATATAACTGATTCGAGAGAATTATCAATAGTCCAAGCAGGAATGTGAAAGATGTAAATATTTTAATGATCCATCTGTATATTTAAAGTAATTATTGTTGTATTTTGCTAATAATTGTACCTGATTAATAAAAACTTCTTACTTTTAATATGCCATTTCAACTGATTTGAGAGAATTAGCAATAGTCCAAGCAGGAATTTGAAAAATGTAAATATTTTAATGATCCATCTATATATTTTAAGTAATTATTACCTCATTTTGCTAATAATTGTACCTGATTCAGAAAAAATTATTATTTTAATTAGAGTATTTTGTCAATTATTTCCTCGAAATTGTATCACTTTAACAAATAAATGAATTTATTTTCTTGTTTAATTTACAAAACTGATTAAATACTGGAATGCTAAATCACTCTTGCAAATGATGCACATACATATATGTAATAAAACAGATTTTTCTGCAGTATAATAAATTATTATTTTTTTTTATTTACTTAAATTCTAAGAAAAAAGCACTTTCACTTTAAATTCTGAGCAGCGGACGTTTCTGGTTCTTCGCCGATCTCAAAACCTAGTCTTCGTAACTGTAACTATCCACCATCTTAAAAGGAATGAAGAAATTCTTAATTTTCAATTTAATTCGTGTTTCTCTCAATAGATGGAGCTAGGTGCTCTGACCTCTAGACTAACTCCTTTGTTCTAGATATGTTTAGTCGGCGTCTTGTTTGCTAATATGGCAAAAGATAATGTTTTTAAGCCTTTTTTATTTTTTTTCTGGCTTGGTTCGC
>BGPR01002011.1:20907-44966 GCA_013235015.1 Araneus ventricosus
CAAGATTTTACAGAAATCTCTGCTAAAATTAGAAAATGTTTCAACTGTAACTTCTAGGCCTACGTCGAGGTCAAGTTAACTTTACAGCATGGATAGAGGAGAGATTTACTAATCTAGTCGCTAATGTAGTCGGTACATAGAACGATTGACACTCAAGTGCTTCATATTAACTAATACAATACTACATTACTCAGCTTCTCAACCTATCATGCCTATATTCAACATATATCAGAAGTATACCATTGTGAGAACTTACTTAGCTGGTGACTCAATAAAAGCAAGACTACTCGATAACCAAATAGCAAATTTAATAAAACAACAACTAAGTTAAAATCCTAAATTAAATCATGAAGTCATTATACTGCTAGCTATCAAATGATACAAAAAGAAGAAGGGAATGAACAGTAGCAATCAGTCCTGAAATACTGCAACAGGCTCGTCGCTATTGGTCGATGGGTGACAAAGAGGGCGGATCCGATCTGCATGTAATTACATTTCAGCGTATTGCCAGATGCCACACAACCTTTAAAAAAGTAAAACTGTTTGAAATGTTGATTCAAGAGAGCTAAGCAAACATATCAGGTTGAGTAAAAAGTTTTCCGCCAATTTTTTTTTTATTTTAAAATGATAAATACATAGGAAAGCAGCAAAGCTAATGAGGATAGTAATCTCCGCTCAAATCTACAATCGTCTGCCAACTTTTTGGCAACTTTTCAATCCCTTCTGCGATGAACTGTGGCGTGCGCGAGTCCAGAAAGAGATGGACCTTATTTATGACCTCCTCATTTTAATTGAAGATTGCGCCATCAAGATGCAGCTGCAGATGTGAAAACAGATAGAAATCCGAAGAGGCCATGTCTGGGCCGTATGGTGGATGTTGCATCAAATCCCACTCCAGCTTGTACAGCGTCCAGCCGGTCATCGTACTAACATGTGGCCGGGCGTTATTTTGATGAAAGAGAACCACCTTCCTTCTGAACTCGTTTCTTCGTTTTTTGCGAATGACATCACGAAGTTCGATTAGCATGTTTCTGTATATTGAACTGTTGATAGTCTGTCCGCTTTTCAGGTATTCTTTGTTGATAATTCCACGACAATCCCATCAGATACAGAGAAGCACCTTCTTGTTAGGGCTCGTCTTGCAAGCGAGCCTGCTGACTCCCCAGCTGACCACCTCCCTTTCGACCGTACTTGAGGTTGCCTATTCTTTTCTAGCCTCACACGCAATAAATTTATCCGTCACACTTGGGGGGTTATTCAATAAGATATAGTAATAAATCCGTCTACTATGTGATAGGCAGATTAATTCCTTGAGGAGAATACAAGTTCCGCGTTTCTATCAGCCCATGCACCAAAGGAAAAATTCAACTAGTATAGCTTCTGTACCCCCAGTAACGAAATGATTTGAGGGCACACAATTCTAAAAGATGCTCATAAGTGTTATTTGAAAATCAATACATATTTTTGACTTGAAATGAACGCAATTTTTCAGTATTAATTAGATGCATAAAGGAAAATCCCATTTCTCCTAAAGCAATAATTATCAAGGTATGACCGCTGGCTACATGCCCTTAAGAGAATAAGGACATCTCTACTAATAATAAAGGAGAATGTGTGTGTGTCGGCGCTCTACAGGACAGACCACAGAAAAAAGAGCTACGAAATTAATTTGGCACAAAAATACTTTAGAGGGTGGTAATGGGCACCTCAGAGCCCTGTTTTTGAAATCTTAATTAGAATTTTAATTAATTAAAAATTTAGGGAAATTTCGATGTTTTTCCTTAACTTCCGAAAATATTACGGCACAAAAATAATTTTTACGCCATTTGAAAGTGCAAAACATTACCTTTTAAATGACATCAATTAAGTTGCCACAGAATTTTTTTTCTAATTTTAATAAATTTAAAATATATTTTTTAGCATAATTTACAACAATACTTTTCATTGTTGCAACGCAATTCAAACCGTTTTCATTGTTTAAACAAATATTTATTTGCGTGTTTCTCTTCCAATGTTAAAAGCTAAGGTAATATCTTAATGTTAATTTCTATGTTTTAATCAGCATATTTTCATCCCGCTAACATGCGGTTGGAAGTGAAATATGACGTGCCATTTTAAGGTTGAAATCAAATGCATATTTTCAAGAGGAATAAGAGTGAAGTTGATGCCTACAATGTGCTATTTGATGTTGCATGACACAGCCAGTTACTTGATTCTATTAGGGACGTTCATACAGACAACGAACAGAACAGGTGCAAAGCTACTGAAAGAACATGGGTGAAATGTCTATCAAATTTAAAATTGTTAAGGGAACCATGAATATCAAATTATGCATAAGAGATTCAATTGGAATTACATTCCCGGCGAACTAGCTGGTCGCCGAAGGCGGCTAGTATGAAATAAATGACAACAAAAAGTTTTAAAACTAGTTACTAAATTCAAAATAAAAAGAAATCATTCTATAAATGCAATTGCAAAATGTCAACCTTCAAAGTAGCAAAATATATACAAGTAACACGAAATATATTCTTTCACCAACTATTAAAAATTTCAAACCGAAAGCTTAATGCAAATTGTTAAAAAGGGAGCTAAAAATTTATGTGAAAAATTGGGTTTCAGATACTAAAAGAAACATTAGTAAACTCTGTATCTTGCCCAAAGCTACAAAAATCTTATCTATATTTTCGAATTTATGTCTTCACCATAGCTTAGTATACGATTTATCAAAAAAGGAACTCTTCTTTACTGTCAAAATAAAACGGTAAATCATTTTGATTATTAAGCAAAGCTAAACATTGCATATCTATTTCAATGCTGAAGGAAAAAAGAATTGCAAAGCAAAAACATGAGGGGAAAACTCAATTCAAAAAAAAATTTTGTATTGTGCTTGCAAACAAATCTAAAATATTATACTCAATGTGAAACCAATGAAAATTTCATTGCGTGTTTTCTCCCCTCCGTTTGAAAAATAATCTGTCTCTACATCCGCTTCATCACAATGTATTTCTAGAAATATCTATTTTTTATCAAGACCTAACAATGACTGAAATTGATAGCATAGGAAAGGATTCAGTGCGAATCGATAAACTCTTCTCGGTTGAAAGCAGAGCAAGATAGACACTAAAGGAAAAGTCGTTTTTCAAAATAAATCTTCGATATTTCAGCAGGTAAGATTCACATTTTGTTTAAGGGCTGAGGAATTGAATATATCTTTTTAAAATATATATATATAGTTAAATATTTTAATTAATCAAAATATGTGTTATATTTTTAATATATACAAATATTAAAGAATAATTAAAATTAAAACCAAATTACCTTATCAATAATCATATAAATGAATACAGAAGATAGTTTGATTAAAGATTAATACAGTATGAAAAAAAGACAATCTAGAATTGGAATTCCAACAATCAAATGCCTATCAGCCTTGGGAACTGATATGTGTCGCATTAAATATGGATTTTGTGGCGCCAAACCTCTGTGAAAGCCAATTGTTGGAAAAACGAAAAAGTAGGGGAATAAATCCCGAAACTTTTCCAAGATTAGAAAAGAGAAAGTACTAGTAACAGACATTGATATTAGAATTAAGAACATAAGAAATTTTTACTCCATTGCCCAGGATTATGGATTTCCTATAGGGTTTCTAAGAGCATATATAGATAGGAAATATTTAGGTCATTTAAAATAAATCACTCATATTGGTTTATAAAAGAATATTTTTATTTATTTGTTAGTGGGATAGTGTTTTCACTCATTCTACTCTTATTGTGTAGTTTTATTCAAATTTGGCTATTGATTTATTTGTTTCAGATTTATTACATAGATGGCGCCAGGATCTTTCAAGTGAAAAATTCCTTTTTAATAGACATTTTTAACTTTTTTCTAATATTTTCTAGATAACTAAATGTATTACAATTTTTAATATAGTTTTGAGAATTTTAATATAGGTATCTTAATAATTCATGATATCAGAAATTAATTATATTATTTATTCAATTATGCTGATTCATGGTAAGATTTGTGGTTGTGGCAACATGTGATGTCAATATGCATGGCGGGCTATATTGAAAGAGATGAATTCTGGTAAGTTTAAGAGGAGACACAGATTAGTTTATGTTTAATGTAAAGTATGGGTACTTTATTGAATTATATATTTACTGTCTTTAGTGCAATATCTTAGTGCAATATAATGATATTTACATATTCTATCCTGATTTTTAGTCATTTATATATAGTCATGCTTTATAGTTAGGGTTAGTATAAGATTTTTCTTTCTAAATTCTTTCATTTTAGGGTAAGTTACCCTGTCTGTTTTTTCAACAACAATAGTAACAGGGATGGTTTGTACAAGAAAATTAATTTAACCTGGCTAAAGCTTGTCCACAGCCAAGCTGCTATTTTAATTGTTGAAAACTCCATTTACTTGGATTGCCTATTTCATTATTTTTAATAACAACAGTGTTCTTTCACTTGTTGACATATAATGTTTAAACTTGATTTTTGTTTATGGTATCATTAGTAATTTCAATTTATTAGATTTTATTTAAAAGTGATGTATAGTTCAAATAATGACTATTTGATATAGGATTTAATTCTTGTTTATTTCTGTATGTTTGTATACTGGTTTTATTTGGATTATATATATATATATATATATATATATATATATATATATATATCCTATGATCGAAATCACAACATGTATCAAAGATAACTTCTTAAAAGCTTCTGAATCAGAACTTGAGAACTTTGCTACAGAAACGTTTTTCAAACTCATTAAAATTCTGTGGTGGGCTTGCGACGCCACTGTTGGCAGTGAAATGTCACTACTCCCATATACAATGTTTCGTTGTCCTTGCTCTACTTTGCCTGCCGAGCATTTCTCGTTTCATTGATAACACTGTTCTGCATGAAAATCGGCCCCGACGCCATTCCTGCAAATTCTTATGTAAAATGACCCCCTGAATCCGAATATTACCCCCATTTTGCCCCATCACACACCGTTTTCTCGGGACGCCCCCTACCCTATTTTTATCACTGTCCGGTAATTTTATGGCCATGATCTTGATCTGGAGGGGGAAACGATTATTTTAACCGTTAAATGTCTTCTGAGGGGCTACAGAGGTGAAAAGTTCTAAAATATGAGCATTTGTAGCAAGGGGGAAGATTTGGGAGGGATTTGTCCCCTTAAATTAAAAAAAAATCAATAAAAATGCCCTGTTTTTCTGGTTTGTTCTCTCAATTTTTTCAATTATTTTCTATATATTCCAGCTTCCAGCCCCCTCCCCTTTTCCTCACCGAAACACCCCAAATAATAAAAATATTTAGCAACAATTTTGGCTAAAAGAGGGTGAGAGGGGAGGCCCCGAAACCCTGACAAGAAAGTTTGGAAGATTCACTGTGCAACGTTGCCACTCTTTATTTGTAACACTGTTCTGTAATTTTATGGGCAATAAATTTGATTTGAAGGGGGAAAGGATTATTTTAACACTTAAATTTAAAAATAAAAACATAATATATAATAAATAAAATTAATGTATAAAAATATTTTTGGAAGATTCACTGTACAACGTTGTCGCTTTTGCACATCAAACTCTGATTGATCAAACAGTTTGTGAAAGCAATGGATAAGACAGGTGATGAATTTAACTTTTTGAAAACTAAATTTCCTCGTCTTAGTGAGGTTAAAATCAAGGAAGGAATTTGCGTGGGCCCCCCGATTAGATAACTTTTTAAAGATTCAGCGTTTATGAAACACCTGAATCGCAAAGAAAAACGAGCATGGCTTGCATTCAAAAATGCGAGCATGTCGGTAGAATACTGCTGGTCATTGGTACGAAAAACTTCTATTTCATGGTACAAGAGGAAAGCAAGCACCAGATGAAGGCACTATATTATAAAATTACATTTATTATATTTTATATTATATCTATTATTATTATTATTTATTATCTATTATTATTAATATTTATTATATATTGTATTATCTATTATTATTATTATTTATTATATATTGTATTATATATTATTATTATTATTCATTATATATTATAAATAAATAAGTGTTAAAATAATCCTTTCCTCCCTCCAAATCAAATTCATGGCCATAAAATTACAGAACAGTGATAAAAAAAACAAAGAGCTGCAATGCTGTACAGTGAATCTTCCAAACTTCCTTGTGAGGGCTTCGGGACCTCTCCCCCTCACCTTTTAGCCAAAATTTTTGCTATATATTTTTATTATTTGGGGTGCTTAAGTGAGGAAAAAGGGGGGCTGGAAGCTGGAATATGTAGAAAATAAGTGAAAAAATTGCGAAAACAAACCAGAAAAACCGGTCGTTTTTATTGATTTTTTTAAATTTAAGGTGACAAATCCCCACCCAAATCTCCCCCTTGCTACAAATGCTCATATTTTAGAACTTTTCTCCTCTGTAGCCCCTCAGAAGATATTTAATGGTTAAAAAGTAATGCTTCCCCCTCCAAATCAAATTCATGGGCATAAAATTACCAAATTACCAAACAGTGTTACAAATGGGGGGGGCGTCACAAGAAAACGGTGGGTGATGGGGCAAAATGGGGGTCATATTTGGATTTAGGAGGTCATTTTACATAAGAATCAGAACGAATGGTATCGGATCTCGATTTTTTTTCAGAGCAGTGTAATGCTTCAATTAACAAGTCTTTTCAAACCTCATCTGGCGTTTTTACATGAATATATTTAGCATCCTAAGTAATATATTGCTCACCTTCTTTAACGTGCCAATTATCTAATTTTTCGTTAATTAAAATGAAAAAGTTATACGTTTAATGGAACAGCCTTGGAAATGTATTAGTAGAGGAGACTGTATCAGCTTTTACAGATTTTTCTTTCCCCTTGCTTATTTATGAACGATGTAATTTTAATTGAATTGTTTGTCTTAACAGAATATGATGACATATATGCTGATTTATTCATCTTTTTATGGCCTAAATACAATACTTTGGGTTCACTGGAGGTGAACTAAGAAAGCATGAAAAAAATTGCAAAATGGGTTTTTTTTAACTTCTGTTTTCCAAAGGGGTGAACATGCGAGATGGGTATTTTAAAGAGGAAAAAATGAGTGTATTCGAAAGTAATCCCACAACGTGAGGAAAGATTAACATATAAATAAGGAACTCCCTGCCCAAATAAAAGAACAAGACTTCTATGCTGAGAAGTACTACTTTCTTTTCACTATTTTAATTTTTTTTAATCTTGTTCAATAAGCGAAATACACGCAGAAATATTCAAAACCTTTTCCAAAGTAATCTAGGTTCATTTTAAACATTCTTCTTATAATGTTGTTTTTTATGACAAATTACTGGACAATGAATTTTACATTACTTCCTTTTTTAAATTATTATATAAAGGCTTAATAATGGAAATATAGCATTTATACAAAATATAAATGTGTTATATATTGCTGGATTACTGCGCAGAATAGATCAAAGGTCTACATCTGATTTCCAAATTCTATATTTTTTAAATCGCCAAACAGATACTTAAAAGTTATTGTTATTCATCCGCTGCTGTCTGAATCTTTTATAAATGTAGTAAGGAATACAGGAAAAGGAAATAGAAAATGAATTTTGAGTTTTAGTTTTTTATTACAATAAATTTGTTAAAATACTTACCTATTAGAACATAAAAAATGTTTTAATTTTATATTGATTAAATATAAAATTACTCAAAGTTAATGGAAAAAGGCAAAAAAGGTAAGTTGTACAAATTCACATCACTGCACAGTGAAGAATTTATTAAAGTTACAGCACCCCAAGATTACAAAACACGAGCCGCCACTGTTTGAATGTATTTGAATATTGCTGGTCAGTTGAATGGAATGAATGGTGGAGGGTATTCCTTACCACGATTCTTCAGCACGATTCCTTACCACGATTCCTTACCACGATTCTTTACCACGATTCCTTACCACCTCAATAAACGTTAACAAAAAAGACAAGCTAGCGTTTTTAAGTTTCGAACAGGATGAAAGCGGTCGTGACTTTATAACATAAGGGGTTAAGCAGAAAAAGTGCTTTCACAAATTTGACGTTGCTGTACAAGATTCAATAAAATAACATCCTGCATACACTAAAAAAAGTAATTTTTTGTCACCATCTCAAAGTCATTTCTTTTCCATCCAGATTTTTACAATTCAGAAAATATATAAATGAAATTCCATGTACGATAAGGTCATTTTTGTAAAATTATTTAGATAAAGCTATAAGATTGTGTTGCTTTTTATTAAAATTTCAATAAAAATCAAGCTTCCAAAATGTTTAACACACTTTTATTGAAAAGTAAATTTTCAATCAAGATGGTATATACGAGAAAAATAAATGTTTCTTTATGCATATAATAAATATTTCAAAAATAGAGTTTTTGTATCAAAATATCTTGCCCTTCATTTTCAAGATTTCTTTATACAATTTTTTTTCAATATCAAAGATTATTTCATCAGTAAAAATTCGCGACAAAATATAACTGTTTCACAGAATTTCTCTCATTGCAATCACACTTTCTAAAAAGAGCAAGTCTACAAAAAATTCTACAGACAAATGATTCGTATTTTTCTGTCACCCGAAATGCTTAGCCTCTGTTCATTCGTCCCATTTTTACATACGCGTAAACAATTTTAAAAGCTATTTCAAAGCACATTTCTTTATTTTCTGAAAGATTTGCTTTGAATTCTCGTAAGCATGTTTTCTTTTTAACAATTTTTACAATGTATACATTGTTTAGATATTTAAAAAATTTATTAGAAGAATTTAGAAAAAAACTAAAATATAAAAATTAAAAATGTATTTGTAAATAGCTAAATAAATACTTAAATTTCAAAGGAATCTATCTTTTAAATAATAAATATTTCTTGTATCTATTTTTTATTAATTTATATTCAGGAATATCGTTGTTAAACATATTGAAAATACTTTGCTCATTTTTCTAATTAATTTATTTTGCTCTGAACGCTTTGCATAAGAAACTTTATTTCCTGAAACTTCATCTTATTATTATTCAGTATTTATTTTTATAAATACTGAATACTTTAACTAAAGATGTGTTTTAACTTCTTTGTAGCTTCTCGAGCGTTCACAGCGTTATGTCTTTATTTTCGACTATACCTCATCAAATATTTGAGTGCCTTTGAATCTATAATTTGAATCCTATAATTAATATTTAAATCGATTTGAATTTATTTTAGCATATAACATAACATTCTTTATGAAAATCCAATGTTCTGTAATTTTTGGAAATTTTATTATAATTCATATTTAAAAAATACACCAATAAGTGACTATTAAAAGTAGCGGGCCTTTCTTCTCTTTAAAGTTTGATATCTTCAAATCAGTAACATGTGTAATTGAGGCGTAAGTTTAATGTCTATAGTTCAATGAGTTACACCCGCTTGACTAAAAGCGAATAGCCAAATTTGCAGGGAAGTGCTGACTGTATTGTTAAAGAAGACGATTTTTCTCGTAGGATGATAAGTACATCCCTCAGGTACATAAATATAGTAGACGCTGTCTGTTGGAGTTAGCGTAGATACTAACATACAACACACCCTAATCTCTCTGTAGCTGGTAGTGTTAGGACTCCACTCTCAGCACTATGGGATTAATTTACCTTCCTTGGTTATTCTGAAGTTCAGACTATTGATATTAATTCAATTAAATCGTCTAGAACTCTGCTGCGCATTTGTATTACAGCCAAATTAGTATTGTTGTGAGACATTTTTTGTTGTGAGACATTTTTTTGCTGTGAGACATTTTTTTTCTTGTTGTGAGACATTTTTGTTGTTGTGAGACATTTTTTCTTGTTTTGAGACATTTTTTGTTGTGAGACATTTTTTTTTCTTGTTGTGAGACATTTTTTGTTATGAGACATTTTTTATTGTTGTGAGACTTTTTTTGTTGTGAGACATTTTTTTTTTGTTTTGAGACATATTTTTAGTTATAATGAATATTTGCGCCGATCATAACGATGGAAATTATCTTTGTGAATGGAAACATAGTACAGTCCTTCAACTTCTTCAGTAAAAGTGATGCATAGCAGATTAGAAGAAAACTTAATAAAATCGTTGTTGTCTGTAACCGATTTTCATTATTCTTCACGAAAATGGGATCACTTATTCGGAATAATAAATCACCGTAATTATTTTAAAATTTTCAACTGATATATAACGCCGCCCTTTGCCCCTACGCCTATAAACATTACAATCATCAGCCGGGTCCCTTAGTCAATACAGAGCAGATTTGGAAAATTCTGTCTTAATCCGAGAATTTTGTCTGTCAAAATGAAAACAGACAATCCTGTATAGAAACAAGGAGGAATATATTTCCTGGAATTAACTCGACTCTTTGATCCTTGAAAATAAAAATCGTGCTTTTGTTTGTTCCCATAAAGGCATAGATTTTTATTTTGAGGGATATTTGATCTCCCAAACATCAGATGATCCGACAGCTTTCTGCTGGTCGAATTCCCTTTTTCGGGCTTTAGATACTTTTTTTATCATCAAAGCATTCTGTGTGGTGAAAGAATAGCGAAAGAAAAAGATATTGTTGAAGGGCTTCTATGTGTCCTATCTTCGATCAATAGCTTCTTTTTCATGTACTAGGATTGCTGTAGCTTGATCTTTTCGATAGATATTTTTGTGTGCTAGTACAGTGATTTCTTATGAGCTTTAAACTTTTTTTTCTTGGATTTTTGCGGGAAGACTTACAAGACAATTTTACTCTATAAGCACATTTTTTATAGGTAGATATTTTGTATATGCCTTTTTTTCCTTGCTTGAAAATTTCTCTTTTTTAATTACAAATTTTATGTTACCTTTTTATATTACTAACCAAGAACTTCATTGATACACTAACTACCTTAAATTATTCCATCATTCTATCTCTGCTATTTCAATAATTCATTTATGTAAAATCTTTTATTATTGCTTCTTAGCTTTTTTTATGAAATAGTAATAACTTCTTCGAAAGGAGAAAACCGATTACGATTATTAATATCAGAATATAATTTTCTGTAACAATGACATGACGTGACGCCACCCTACACCCCTGGTGCCTATAACCTCAAGGGTTATCTAACCAGTTGGGTGGGTGCAGTGTGGATGAGTACAACAATTTCCATTTCAATTTCCATAGGGCCCTGGGAACCCAGGCGAATGTCATACACCGAACAACTTTAAATTCTCTCCTCCCCCATGGTTTAAACTTATCAGAAAACCAAAACTTAAACTGGAGAAATTACTGAATCAGAACAAATATATGTCTTGTCTGGGCAACACAGAACCATGTTCCTGTTTAACCACCATAAGCTTGGCGCAGCATAGCCAAATATGGCTCTTGCGCCATTAAAACCAAACCAACCTGGGCAACACACTCTTGAAGAGTTTGAAATTCACGGACAGAAATAATAAAAAACATTTAAACAACAGAATTTAATTAAATATGAAACATGCAGGAAACACACAAAAAATTTGGAAAATATACACAATTAAGCACGAATGTCAGAAAAAAAACTGTTTTGAATCAATAATGAGCAAAGAAATAATAAAATAATAATAATATTAATTTTGACACAAATTGTTTGTACTGTTGGTATTATGGCAGTTGATTACACTTGTTCCTAAAAATCCACGTTCTTCCGCGTTTATACCATATGCATGGTGAACAGTTCTGTATAGAACGAATCTGAGGATGTATAGGTAATTTGTATTCAAGCCGTTTTTATTTTTCTCAGATTTCCTTAGGGTTGTTCCTTAGCAGTTTGTCTCTCTTGTTACTGTCTGACGGTTGCTTGACTGTATGAGACAATTGCATATTGTTACAAAAGTCTTTCTGTGGGTGTATGGTGTAAACAGTCCAACATGCAGGATCATGGAAAATGAAGGTTTATTCACAAATATGCGGGAAAACATGTAGCACAGGTACAGGAAACAATAGTTCTTGCACAGATTACCAATGTAAACAGACAGCAATTCACAGGTAATAATAGTTCAGCACTTTGATATTTAACAACACAAACAGTCAGCAAATAACTAGTAACGGTAATAACTGCACTTTCAATAGCGCTCAGCTCACCAGCTTCCTAGCTCGCACTGCGGACGAAACTCTAAACTCTTTCCCAATGGATCAACACTACTCCCTCTGATACAGGCGCAGTCCTTATATACTCTGTCCGACAGGCTGTGACGTCACATGGAGTTTTCTCGTATATGCAAGCGTATTTCCTTTCCTAATAGAAATATCGAGGAAAAGGTTGCATTTTCTGGAACAGCCGCTGCCTGTCACTCCATGCTTAACCTTGTAAATCTCTCTTCCCAACCATAAGGCTCACATTGCTGGGAAGCGACTTCCCATATTCGTAACAATATTAACAAAACGCAAAAAAACACAGACGGATTTGTCCAAACAAGATACAAAAGCTGAAGACACAATCAGACGTTTCCAAATGTTTTTACTGGCGCGATACTTAAATTTTAGAAATGATTGTTGCGCCAAAAACAAACAAAAATAAATTTACTTCCATCATTTATGCAATTATTCCCAAATGGTAGTACTCGCGACTGTTTTTCTCGCAAATGATTTGTTATTGAATAAAATAAAATCATTAGTTGTTAAGGCCTGGCGGAAACAGAGTTTAAAACAATGTTATCGATTACTTGTAAGAATATTGGTCTGTTACAGCAAAAAAAAGTTATCAACATTTTTTATCAGATACCAATAAAAATTAATAATTTTTAAAAAACATTTTAAGAAAAATATATATGAATCCTCTAATAACTAAATGCTACAATGTGAGGCGCTTTTTCCAAAGCAAATTTCAAAAAACTGCCTTTTTCATAAATCATTAAAGGAAAAAGTAGTAATGGTACACTTTTCCAAAACTCATTATTGTTTTTTAGTTTAGTTTAGTTGTATTAACGATCCGTTCTGAAGCAACACGAGGGCTATTTTAGACGGACCTCGTAATTTTGAACCGCGATCAGATGACGGTCGACCCTGGGATGGCACCTTCTTCTCCAAGCTTCCGCACCACACCAGTGGGAGAACGTTTGATCCCTTTTATGATTTAATGTGCAGCAGTCCCAATACACGGCGGATCTTCAGTGGAATCGGGTTTCGAAACTGGAACCCTCCTGCCCTCAAGCTGAGACCCTACCACTAGGCCACCGCGGTCTTTTATTGCTTTTAAATAGTCTGCTTCAGCAACGTATTTGAGCAGACATAGCTTATATTTGTAAATTACACACACTTAAGTACAGTTTTCATCGGGCCCAATTCCATGAAATGACGGTCGGGTCTCAATTTCATAAATGAGTTCATTTTCTCATCATGTGTTAAATTCAGAATAAGAGATATTAAGTTTCTCTGTTACAACAGATAACACTCAGCTTGAAACAGCACACCACACGTATGGAAATTGAAGCAGCTATCTTAAGATACTCGTTAACTACTCTAAAAGAAAAAAGATCTGAGTACAAAATGCTCCGGTAAGCAAAATATATTTGATGCGCAGTATTTCACCTTCATTTAATCTCTTTAATAAAGACCAGCTCGAGGGCAAACAATATTTAACAAAAGCTTGAAACAGCGATCCCTTGCATTTTCATATCCTTTAGTACACTGGTTCCCAAACTTTTTGGTTATGCGGACCACCTGTTGTGTAAAAAAATATTTTGAGGCCCACTAACTAAATATACAAGTAAAAAAAATACAAACACATATATCTATATAGATATATGTGTATACATATCCTATATACAGGGATATATACAGGGTGTCTACACTTATCGTGGTCCAATAGCTAATTTCTAAACCCTTAAAGATAGACATATAGTTTCAATTGGAAAAATGCTTTAAATGAAGGAAAGAATTATAATATATGGTTTTTGAATGAATAAATATATTCCTAAAAAAGTTACGAAATCTAACTTTTTATACAGTCCCCCAGTCCTATCACTCGTATTTAGTAAACTATTTTTGACACTCTAACATTTTAAACAAAAAAGTCCCACTTTTCTGAGGCTAAAACTGAACGAGTTATGGAGCTTTGAATATCGCTGACGTAGACCACTTTACACCATTTCAATAGCCGTCTTGCAGACGATTCACCAATCAATGCGCAGTAGTTGTTCGACGAGGTCGCTGATTGGCAAAAATCATGAAATTCAAAGCTCCATAACTCGCTCAGTTTTAGTCGCTGAAGAGTGGGACTTTTTTTTGTTAAAATTTTAGAGTATGAAGAATATTTACTAAATATGACTGATAGGATCGAGGGAACCGTATAAAAAGTTATAATTCGTAATTTTTTCAGAAATATATCTAGTGACTGAAAAAACATAAAACATAATTCTTCCCTTTATTTAAAGCATTTTTCCACTTGGAACTATATGTCTATCTCTAACGGTTTAGAAATTAGCTATTGGACCACGATATGTGTGGACACCCTGTATATTAGATGCCCTTATATGCTAGTAATTAGTGAAGCTTATTGTAAAAGGAATAAAAATACATTGTTTTATAAAGCAAGAAACAAGTGAAGACTCTTGAAGCTCCCCTAACTTCGACCCTTGATTGGCATTTCGCGTCCCATTAATACGCTATCCGAGGCCCACAAGGAGGAAGGTGCCTCCATCCAGGCCTCCGCGGCCCATGGGTTGGTAACCACTTCTCTATTAAATATAAGTGCCTCCATCCAGGCCTCCGCGGCCCATGGGTTGGGAACCACTCACTGCTCTATTAAATATAAGTGCCTCCATCCAGGCCTCCGCGGCCCATGGGCTGGGAACCACTGCTCTAGTAAATATAAGTGCCTCCATCCAGGCCTCCATACAAAATATTCAGTAATACATTATATGGACAGGAAAGAACGGTACTCTGAGCTTAACCATCAAGAGCTATATTAGGAAATGACGATCGTGATTTGCAGGATCATAAAAAGAATCGTTCGCGAATGCCATTAATAACATTCACCTCGTCTTTATTACGAGACAGCAAAACATGACCTCGTTAGGGATTAATATCATAGCGTATAGGAAACGTTTCTGCAACTACGAAAGAAAGGAAAATATGCTCATTTTCATGAATAAATGCTGTTATTATTTTAGCCCACTTTCAGTAAAATCTTTTCCAAACATCTATTTCGGAATAATAAAACTTTACCAAGGGAGTTGCCAATCGTTTTATAATAAATTTTATTATAATATTTCACGTTAAGAGCTTAAATTTAATTTAATTTCCGAGCCGTTCTTCAGATTTTTATGTAAGACTAAATGACTTCTTTTAGTAAATAGCCAAATAAATTATTTTTGATAAAAAATCGGCTGTTATTTTAGTCCAGAGATTCCCAAACTTTGGTACGCGTAATTCGCCACTGACCATGGGCCCTTACCCAGCTACCTCAAGAGATTCGGTACCTATTCAACAGACTACTGCGGATATGGGAAAATAGGAAATCCCCCACACTACGCAACGAGATGCCCATTAACTGAACAATATCAACACAAGGAACCAAGATCACAATTCATAGTCCAGTGGTGGAAGAGCGCATTATCCAGCAAACTCTCAAGACGAAATATAGATTTTAATCACATTCCTAGCGACTAACGAAGACCTAATTAAAAGTCAAAATACAACACCGTCACAAACTTCAGCCTAGAAATAGATACTTTCAAAGATTCACCTCATTCGATGAATACCTATTTGAGCAGCAGAGCACGCTACAGCAACCAGTCGCCCCCAATTCTCCCGTAATTCATTAAAAATATTCACCCTTCACATTACTGCCAACCCTGGAGTAACAGTTCCAGCAATCCCTAAGTATAAATAACAAGACAGAACAGAACAAAAAACCAGTCCCATGATTTTTAGGATAAAAGCGACAATAATCATCAATATAATCGGTTGTAATACATTATCAATTCTTCTTTATCCTCTCATCGAACAACACTAACAGCCGAGAATCATGGAGCTGCAACTGTATAAAACAATGTAACTAAAGGAAACATTCTTCCCTTTCACTGCACTCATACGATAACTCCTCTTGTATATATTTTATAGTATTCTCGGATTGAAACCCTCTATGTGTTTTTCATTATATTCTTCTTTTTTCATGTGTAATTATGTTCCCTTTTATGTGTTTTTATATCTCATGATGAAATTTTTTTGCTTTTGCTTTTGCTTTTCAATAAAGTTTTACACATACCCATCCAACCGACAGGAAGCCGTTTAGGTTCAGAGTTCGGGGGTATGCTGCGGTGTTATGTTTCGGAATAATGAAACTTCACCAAGGGAGTTTCCAATCGTTTTCTGGAATTAATTAAAATTTTTAACAATTTTGATTCACCCGGCTGTGAGGAATTGAATTATTTTGAATACTTGCTTCATCAATTTATAAGAAAATGAAATATGGTTTTGAGTGTTTTTTTTTCAAAGATAGCATCAAAGTCCAAGCATGCAAAAAAAATTTTATAAATCCCATTTAACGTAAATATCTAATAATGAACCTTTTATAAAAAGGTATCTTGTTTTGATATCGACAGTAAATTGCCCATGTGGAAACACAAATGGCACTCCTTTGCATTATGCGACAGAATGCATTCTGACTGCATCCTACCACATGACTAAACCAGCACAGTAACATGAACTAATCTGGTTCCTCAACGTCGCTTCCAACAAAGGCTCCCGACTTAACATCCAACGTTTGCTACACCATCTTAATGATTTTTCAAAAACTTTTTCGAATAAATCCATGATCATCTTTCACTTCAAGCCTTTTCCATTACCTGCAGGCAGACATGGGTAACTTTTTTGCACCCTCTTCGCCTAAGTGACAGCGCACCTGAACTATTCTCCGCTTCCACACAGAAAAACTTCAACTTTTTGGAGAAAAGAACAATCATCAGAACAGACACACATGTGCCTTAACACTCGCATTTTAGTCTGTTTTTGCGGACTTCTTTATTTGATTAGTTTTTTCTTCTCTTGTTTGTTGATATTGTACACTTCATACTCATATTTCTTTACTTTTTACAGTTTTTGTTTGTATATAGTTTTATATGATACTCCCCTTTTGTTTCTTGTATATATTCCCAGATTTTTAGATTTGTATTTTTGCAACCTCTTCCATCTCTCTGCCTTCGCCATTACTTGCTAGACAGTTAAGGAGCGTCTTCCGATGTCTCTTCCACTTCATGTCCGCCACACTGTTTAAATAACCCAAAGGTTATAGTCGCAGGGGCATGAAATGGTGTTCTTTCTTTCAAGCCCTTTTGTGGCCCACGGTGGGCTCTTGGCAAATACTCAGCTTTGGGAGGAACCCAATTCTACTGAAGATCCCCTGTATCAACGAACTTGGCACACGTTAAATAAGACGACGGCAGAACGTCCTCCCGCTATTGTGAGAATTTTGAGAGGCGATGGCGGCTCATGTGTCGTCCCCATCACCTGACCCCGGCTCAACATTAAGAAATTTGTTCCAAAATACTCTTGTGTTCCTTCAAAGCAGGTCATAAATTTCAACAGGTTTCAACGCGTCGAAAATATACAATACGTTTCGAATTGAGAGGGAAATAATCAATTATTCAAATTAAAGGCGATTTTCTTATTACTAGTATTTGGGGAAAACACAAAATCTTTAAGCAAATTAAAGATAATTAGCAACTGAAACTTCTTAAAATTTTCTTCCTGAATTAAACAACTGGCGGCAGAAGAAAACGGCCCATTTCAAAAAGTCGTCAACTTCAAATCCTAGGAAATGTACTTTGTAAAAGGAGTAAAATCATTTGTACAACAGCACTTTCATAATATTACAGAAAATGTTTATTCTTCTTCAAATTGTAATTGTTAATTAAAAAGGTTCGGCAATTACTATAAAACTGGGTATAAAAGTTAATACCCAATTATTATATATTATTAAAATAATATATAATAATTAGGTATATATTATATATTATTAATACTTTTAAAATTGTTGGGAAATATATAAAACACATTTCAAATTAATAAGAACGCCCAAGGCTTTACTGCTTTTGTTGCTGAAACTCATGCATGAGGAGTCGTTTAAATTATTCAAGGTTATTTATTGGCAGTTGATACTAATTGGTAATTTCTTCGAAAATATTCTTTCAGAAAACGTATTGAAGTCACTGTGGACTGATGATAGATTCTCACCTATGATATCATTAAGACTGACTCTTTATTATATCCAAGATCCATCGCGTCCTTCATTCTAGAGGCGATTGGGTAAAAAAAGTGAGAGGGCAAAAAATTTATAGACATCTAAAAGACCCAGATGTGACATGAAGTCGTAATAAAGAAATAATATTTGTGAGGAAGCACCAAGAGTAATAATCACTCAGATTATAATGCATCTATTAATGATATCTTTAATTTTTGCATCAAGTCGAAAGGGTTAACATAATAGAGTTTTTCAATTAATATTTTTTAATCTAATGTTTCTTTAGTAATTTAATCTTCCCTGCTTGATTAACGTAATATGGTATGTGGCTTTTAACTTTACGGTATGTATATAAATAGGCTAATCTAAAAAAATGGATATCAATATCATACAAAGAAGTCAAAACAAAAACAATTTCTATTGTTTTCAGTTTTTTGTTTTGCTGCTGCAATTGCGCGCTACTTAAACGTTGTACAAATTTTATTTTCTAAATTTTATTCTCTAAATTTTATTGTTTATAAATAAAATTTTTGTTCTTGTTTAAAGTTTAAGTTAAAATCCTATTTTTAATTTTTTTAAATTTTTCTAGCGCGTTGTTTTCAAGCCCTTAATCTAAAAAAATATATAAAAGAATAAATCGTCAAACTAAAGCAAGATGCAACACAAAGTTCTGTAGTACATTAACAAGTTTTATATGATCATATAAATTGTTTATTATTATATAAATTTTGTACAATATCCTGTGGCTTATGATTCAAATCTTCAATATCAATATGATTTAATTTCAGTACTTGTAAAATAGTTATTAACTGTAAGAAAAGCATTAATCTTCTCAGAGTGATACTATATACAGTTCTTTTAAACATATATCGATATTGCATTTGTCATGCGTTACTCACTTCTGTCGTCAGTGTGAATGGTTTTTATCCCACAAAGAATCCCAGCGTAGAATCCAAAACAAGGGATAGATTAGATTTGTTTCCTTTCTCTTTCCCTGGAGAGACATCTCGATCAGTATATTGATATTGGAGATTGCTTTAGAAAATATCTTGCGTAATACTTGTTTAAACCCAACGGAAAATTCTCAAGGGAAATTTGTAAGCATGTAGTGGAATTGTTGTTTCGAAACACATGCTCCAAAAAGATATTTTACTGTAAGAGAAATAAATTATTTCCCTGACCCTGTCGAATCTGCTTTGAAATTCCTGAAAAATAGATCTGTAAGACTTCTGGCAGTTAGTTTTGGTTTGAAGGTAAAATTGTTCTGTTTTACATAGCATATTCCATTTGAAAATAATCTTCGTTTTTTACATTGAAAAAGCTCATCTTAGGAAAATAGTATTTTTCCAGTCAGCAAAAACAATCGTCATCAAGAAGCAGCTTAACTAATAAAATACTAATAAAATCAGCGTGTCTTACCGTACTTGCTTTTAGAACAAAAATCTCACCAACTTGTCTGCACAAAACGCAACAGGCCGAGATTGTAGATATTGCTCGTATTTTAAGTCAAGAATGTTTTGTTCGGAAATTACTTCTTCTTTCCTACAACGTTCTAGAAATTTCTTGAGAAGTCATGTAAATAGTTTTTCTCTGAAGTTCGGTTATTTCAAAATTCTTCCGAAATTGCTGTAATAATTTTCAACTCATCGTAAACATACATACTGTGACGTCTTAAAGACCTAGGGTAGCGTAAATCATCAGATAGACTAGTATCACTTATAATGACTTTTATTTTGAAATTACAAGAAGGTTCTTGGTTAATTATGGTTTATAAAATAAGGTAATGATTTTATATACAGATAAGTCATATCATAGACGTGAGTGTAATTACAGGAAGGTGTTGAGACAGCCTCTGCACTAATCAGCAAGTAGAAATGAAAGTCACTCAGAGCAACGGCTCTACTTAAAATCTATCGGGAAAGTTCATCAAGTCCTCATGAGCATCCACCCGTCTTGAATAAAAACTCGTACAGGTCAGATACCAGAGCTACGTTCTCAGGAAAAAGTTGGCTGGCTCATTTACGTAAGTCGATGACGTCCACAAGTGAGGTGACTTCCTTCCACGTCTCTTACCAGGCGAATGATTTATGTCTAATGACAGTCTCGGCTATTAACGGTCTTGGCTATGGGTAGTCTTGTCTCAGTTCAACTGAGAAAGGACATCCATAACCCATTCTTGATTAGAGGTTCTGAAAAGAGTATTGTGTGACAAACGTCACTAGATCCATAGGCGTTCATCTATCAGGCAGGGAGTGAAGAAAGCCCTTTGTGTGAATACTCCTTTATTGAGCTTTCCAACAATCCGGGTGGCTACTTTGGCGCGACCCATTTGAACAGCTGGCCTGGAATCTTCTCAATACACTGAAGTGCCAAAAGTAATGGCATAACAATATTCAAATATACAGATGGCAGTAGCATCGCATTGTCAGGACTTTCATATGTACTCAAGTGATTCATGTGAAAAGTTTTCTGACGTGATTATAGCCGAACGACGGGAATTAACAGACTTTGAATGCGGAATATTAGTTGGAGCTAGACGCATGGGCATTCCGTTTCTGAAATTGTTAGAAAATTCATTATTCCACGATCCACAGTGTTAAGAGCGTGCTGAAAATGCATAATTTCAGGCATTACCTTCCACCATGACAACTCAGTGGCCGGCTGCGTCTACTTAACGACCGAGACAAGCGACGTGTGCGTAAAGTAGTCAGTGATAACAAACAAGCGACGTGTGCGTAAAGTAGTCAGGGATAACAGACAAGTGACGCGTGCGTAAAGTAGTCAGTGATAACAGACAAGCAACGTTGTGTCAAATAACAGAAACAATCGCCATGGGACGTACGACAGAAGTGTCAGTGAGGTCAGTGCCGCAAACTTTGGCGTCGATGGGATATGGCATCAGAAGATCTCCCCTGCCCCCTTTGACATATTTGAAAACAATTTACTACTGTTTGCTACTATACTACAGAAGGTGTTCACACATTTTTAGAACGATTTCGGGGCTGTTTAATTAATGCTTAAAATGTAAAGACTATTTTTTTAAATGTTCGATCTGATAGCCGTTTTCCTGGACAATAAGTCTTCATCGTGATTTCCGTGATAGAAGGGCTTTTTGTAAAATTTCCACAGATATTGATTTTCATTCCCCTTCTACTACTTTCCAGAGTCCATCAGTCGTAGTGTGTTTGAGCTTAGATAGAGCTCTTTTCAACAGACCAAAGGCACAATAGACCATAGGTTAAACGTCAGGGGTCTTCGCAAGAATATTATGTTGAAAATACGTGTATGCAATGCCTGTATCAGTCTTCATTTTTTCAAGGAATGCAGTGGTACTTTTCGGAATATGACTTGTAGCTTTGTCTTGATGAAGTTTCATACTTTGAAAGTCATTGGGATAAAGAAATGGATTTCTTTCTGTGAATATCGGACGTAAAAATTTCTCTTGATAGTACGTTGAGTTGATTTTAACATTTTTCCCATTCTTCTTACTTTTAATTTCCCATTGTAGGAGAACCCAGCGACAATCATAAACCCGTTACTGAAACTTTCTTTGCATTAGCGGAAACAGGTTTGTATATTTTTTCTCTTCGTTTTCTCTAGTAAATAGACCTATTTCTGTTGCAGTCATTTAGGTAAATCCATGCTTCATCAAGGGTCACAATGTATTTCCATTTATCTCGTGTGAAATAGTTTTTATACAGGGTCATTGTTTGTAGACATTTGTTGTCTACAAACTGTTCTGCGTTGAGCCACATGCCTCGGCAAAAACTGGCGAACATTATGTTTTTTAGCTTTTTCAAATTGTAAATCTTTGTTTATTATTTTATTTATTGTTGCTACAGAGGTATTTAAAGACTTTGCAATTGATTTCTGTGTCGGCGGATTTTCTTTTGTTACCTGCGATTTCACTTTAGAAATATTTGAAATAATATGTTACCTTTTTCGGGTATTCGTTTGGAGTCTTCTTTCGAAGTAGAAGAAATGATTGACGGTTTTTCCCTTTCCGATTGATAACGTTGCTTATTTTGCACTTCGAAATTTTAATACCATGCATTTCACAACGTTTCTGAAGTATGAAATAGGAATATTTCTCTGCGGAAAGCGCAAAAACATATCCTTCAATCCACAACTTGTTTACATGCGACATTTTGAAAGAAGAATAAATTTAAAAGTGGCAGACGATATTTCTTTTTTCAAATAATAAGCTGTTGCCAGAAATTTTTATTTCAAAACATTTGCTTTTTTTAAATTCTTTATCGAAATCGTTCTAAAAATGTGTAAATACCATCTGTAATTATATCTGTTTGTAACCTACATACTGATTGACCTCATATTTTATTAAATAAGCTGCTTCATTCCTTTAGACGTTTAGATATACCTAACAAACGGGATTACTGCTTTTAAAATTTAAAAAATATCGCAATAGTTTATATTTTCGGTAGTTTTTTCGGTAAAACTATTATTATTGATATCTCACTGCATATATGCATTGAAATATTCTACAGCTATTTCGCTGGTTCTTATAATTTTCTCCTTAAAATAAAAAGGTGCCATTGTTTGTCATTTATGCTCTTTCGAGATATTTCTGCTGAAAATTCTGAATTTTAAATGAGGAAATAAAATTTTCCAAAGCTTTATCGGTGGTATTTTTTTCTAATTTTGTTCCCGCTAAATCGTTTTCCATTACAAATATCGAATTTCCGCATTATATTTGCTATCTAAAAATACAATTCAATAAAGCGTTAAATGTTTCAGAATTCAAGGGGGAAAATTTTTAAGATCGCTTCGATAAGAGGCCTCGCTCTTTTCCGCTCACAAATCGAATTTTCTATCCCTTTTTTGTTTTATCTGAAAGAGAAAAAAATTGAATTTGTCTTAACAGAATCGGGAGGTGTTCCATATATATATGCATAGGATAGTTCCATTCTTTTTATGAGGAACAACACTCGAAAATCATGGTATTTTTTAATAAAGAAATATTTAAAAACCATTATATCAAAATGATGTAACTAATTTTTATAGTCTTTTAACATTCTTCTGGCAAAACAAAGTGTTTTTTTAACATATAATATATTTTATAGATGTGTAAATAGAATTAGAACAGAGGTCCCAACATGTGGTACGTGTACCCCTGGGGTACACGAAGGACCAGTTGGGGGTACGCGAACTAAAAGTCGGTAATGGTGGACACAAGAAAACATAAGTAATTAAAAATGTTGAATTTTGTTCCCCCAAGTTCTTGTAAAAAGTAAAAGAGAAAGTTGTACAAGTCCTAAACCTAACCTCAAAATAAAAAAAGAAAGTAAAAGAAAGTGTAATTTTTCGCTAATTATTTCGAAATTATTGCAATGCTGATTTCATCTGCTTTTATGTTGAAATAATATTATTGTAAAGGTGGAATAAAATGTAAAATAAAAAATAAGTCCTGCAAATGTTATAAATTCCAGTTATTTGACTGTGAAGCTCACCTATCCCTTAACATTATTGATAACAACTTCTTTGCATAGACGGATGGTTCATTGGGGGGAATATGACAGTTGGGTTACGCGAAAATATAAAGATTAATCAAAGGCTACATGAGGGAATAAAGGTTGGGAACCCCTGGGTTAGAACATTGTACAAAACAAAGCAAAAAGCAGCTTTTAATGAGTTAATCTTGTATTCGCTTTTAATTCATGGTTGTACAGTTGAAAACTATGAGGCATTGTAATGCTGAAAACAAATAGATAAGCTAAAAATAGTCAATTTACATTTTCCTTAACCACGTACAAAGTTTTATCTCTCTATGTCATTCCCCTCTTGAGTTATCGTGTTCATAGATAGACAGGCATAATTCTAAATGGCTGTACAGT
>BGPR01002011.1:51147-66553 GCA_013235015.1 Araneus ventricosus
TTTAGTTTAGTTTAGTTTAGTTTAGTTTAGTTTAGTTTAGTTTAGTTTAGTTTAGTTTAGTTTAGTTTAGTTTAGTTTAGTTTAGTTTAGTTTAGTTTAGTTTAGTTTAGTTATATCAACGACCCTTTTGACGCAACACGAGGGATATTTTGGGATGGACCTCGTAATTTTGAACTACGGTCAGACGACGAGGACGGTACCTAGGCTCCCACCCTCTTTACAATCTTCTGCACAACACCATGCCACTGCGTATGATTTAGCGTACACCAGGCTACTACTTATGATTTAGCGTACACCAGGCCACTACGTGGACGACAACTGAGCTGGTAGCCCCTCTCCAAACTTCCGCACCACACCAGCGGGAGGATAAACTAATATAAAAATAATTTAAAAACACGCGCACTGGAATGTTACGGTTATTACTAATTATATTCATTATGATTTAACTATAAAATCACCCGTCATGGTATGAGAGATGCAAATTGCCTTTTCATACGAGAGATTTCCAGTCGAATTTGACGTGTTTAAATAGATATATATGCGAGATAAATGCTTAACATTAATTGAAAACAAATTAAAAAAACATGTTTTATGACAGGAAATATTTTTTTATTTACATATTTCTTTATTCAAAAAACCTCTTGGTAAACAACATTCTGTGTGAAATATTTTTTTAATGTTTAGCAGTTTTATTATAATTCAATAACCATGAAATTCTCAACTTGTCAGACGTAAGTCAAAAGTTAAAATTTCAAAGGAGTTCTTTTTCGAAATTCTAATCAAAACAAAGCGCTTCTCTCCTTGTCAAACGTTGCCAAAAAATATTATCAAATTATATCATCACGATTGCAATAAATAATCAGATGCGTCTTGGCGTCCAAACTATATCACGCGCAAGATATACCACTGATGTTATTTACTACCTTCTATTAAGAAACGAAAATTAATTTGAAATGCATGATTAATATAATTTAAAATTTTTCGGGAACTATTGATCATAGCGAGATAAATTTTATATCAATCGATAGAAAATTTTATTGCACTATTTTCGAGCTATTAAATTTGAAATTAGAACGACGATTAGGTTGATGTGAACACTATAACTCAAAAACTTGAATAACTAGATGGATAAAATTTGGTACACAGTTTTATCATCATAAAGATATGTCCCTATCAAAGTTTGGACCAAATCCGCTAAAGGGTTGGTTGTCTGTCGGTCTGTATAATCGCATATTTTTAATCGCAATGACTTCTTAACAAAATTACTTAGGTAAACGAAATTTGGTATGTGGCCTTCTTACCTTAATTGCAGATTTGTGTCCAGCAGTGGTTTTCTGTGCGGCCAAAAAAGAGGAGTTCAAAAAATTTAATTTTTCTAATCCGATTCTCCATGCGCATGCGTACTTGTAGCAATCTCTGTGCACGCTGAAGATATTGAGCGAATTTCGTCACTTTGTCCTTGAGCCCAAAAGTGGAACCTAGCAGTGTGTGATTTATGCGTTTTAATCGGTACGCATCTCTTTGAATTTGATTCTTTACCTAAATATTTTACAATCGCTATAATCTACAATGAAAAACCTTCTGATAGTCATTGGATTCTGGGTTACAGTAGGTTCGATTTTTTTTATCACGAGGGGAAATGGGAAACAGCACCTATTGGAGGTAGTATACTAGAAAGTATAGGGGAGATCACTCCAGCTGGTTTATTTTATATTTTGATTTTATTTAATTGTTTATCATTTTCATCTTTTTCTCAAAAATTCACTCCACAGAATGATAATAATTATCTTATTTTATAATTAGTGACATATGAACGAAATTGCAATTTTTAATTCCCTCAAGTGGTCAGTTATTTTGATGTCATTAATTTAAGATCTAAGTAATACATATTAAAGTGGATACACAATGATCTTTAAACTATTATTTGCAATCAGAATTATTAACCTGTTATTTAGTTGCTTGAACTGAATTGCAGAAATTTGTATAAAATTGGCTTGAATTATATTCATGCCATAATTACAAACAAATTTAAAGTACCTGTAATTCAGTTTCACCAAGAAGATAAACTGTTAATTATTTAATTGCAGAACGGAGCCAACTACAATCTGTTTCAATACTAAATTTTTTTAAAAAAAGAGTTATGTTAGCAAAGCAAAAAAAATCAGTTAAAAAATCTTACTTATACTTACAAACACTTCAGAAAAATGATATTCAAAGTGAGTATATAGAAAATTTTATTGCCTATTTTCTTTTTTGGAGAAGAAAATATGTATGTGTACGTATATCTGTATATTCTGTTTATCATAACGGGTTTCCAGAAGTTTTCCTGCAAACTTGAGTTGACTAAAACTGACATAAGACAGAATTGAAAGCGAATCGAAAAGTCTCATTTGAAAGTACTCTCGGAGACAGAAAGACATTTTCTAAAGAAAAATCCCTCTTCAATATAAATATTCAATATTTCTACATGTAAGAATCATATTTTATTCAAAGAATGGAAAATTGTGTACATCTTAACAGTATATCTCATACAACCGACAAAATGGTATGTTCAGAAGTGAGTTTCTTAAAGTTTAGAAATCTTGAATTGTAAAACTGTAAATAAGGCTGGAAAATTCGTAGAAACGCGCTGCAAAATCTCATTAAGAGATTTTGTCTATCAAAATATATTTTTTGATCATTTTTGACGTTTCAGTTCTTCTTAAGACCAAAAAAAAGTGATGAGAGTTGTATTTAAGTGTATATCCGTATGTTTGTCTGTGTGCATTTGAACACGATAGTTGAAATGCACAATAAAATCGACGAATGAAGTTTGGCTAAAGGCCCTTTAAAATTGAATGGAGATAAATAATTAGGAACCTATACCAATGCGTGCATTCTAAGATGCAATTATTTTTGAAACCGTGGTAGGAAAATTCAAATGCTACACCATTTCAAAATTATGGCATTATCAGTTCTCTTTTTTGTGCAATTTCTGAAGTTTTTTTCATTTTTGCATAGCAAATTACAAACTGTTAAGGAAATTCATAAGGTTAAAAGAATGAGGTACTTCTTCTCAATATGTGCATATATATATATATATATATATATATATATATATCAAAAAAAACTTATAAACACAAGATAAAAACTCAAAAACAGTAAAAAAAAAAAGGGCAAAAATAGGCAAAAACCAGAAAAAACCAAAAAAATTGAAAAATATCATAGCGAGCCGCTCGTCAGGAAGAGAAGCTCGCTCATGATATTAATTTGTGCTTTTTTCTGCTGACGACAAACGAAATCCGTTAAAAATTGCCGTCATCCCCTCTAAAAGAACAAAACAAATGAAAATGGAAGAATTCTTGAATAAAAAATATAAATACATTTAAGAAGTTTAAAAAGAATCAAATACAAAAAATCCGAATACAAATACAAAGAATCTGAATATTAAAGACTATTATATATATATATATATATATATATATATATATATATATATATATATATATATATATATATATATATATATATAATTATTTCTGATCTTACCTTGCATTGCTTACCCGTCAGTGAAAACATTATTAAATGTCTTTATTATTTTTGAGCACTTTATCGTAACGGTACTTAATATTTTTTTAACTTACAATATCAGAGAAAAAAGGACATTTAAAAAGGGCAATTGAGAAAAAGGACATTTAAAAAGGGCAATTGAAAAAAAGGCAATTAAAAGGACAATTTAAATGGCATGAACATCATTGAATAAATGATTTTCGGAATTTTAAAATAAAGATTTTTTTCTATATAATATTTTTCAAAGTTAACACCAAAAAATATCAAACTGAAGAAATAAAATATTATTGATAAACAGGTCGTGAAAAAATTAATAGCTTTTACTTTTAAAGGATTTCAATGATGCGAAATGAGATCGATTCATGTTATAATATATAGGTATAATCATTTTTGACTTCGCTTTATTTCTTTCATTGTTATATGGACATATGTAAACACTCTCGAAATTTTAAAATTACTTATTGTGATATTACTGCTTTTAGTACTTATACTTATTTCGTATTGTGAACATTCTGCTGTTGCTTTTTAAGCTGTTATAGGATAGATTAGCAAACCTTGATTTTAATTCAGAATAAAAATTTATTTCAAAAAGAAGTTAGAAATATAAAAAAAACTTTTTAAAAAAACGTTTTTACCAATGCCTTAAAAAAGAAAAATAATAATTTTTTTCTCAAAAATCTGGAGGCGAAAACAAAAATTCGGAAAAGCATGAGGCACAGGTAGAAAAACTGTAAGTTAATTAGAATTTTAATCACATTTATAATATATTTTATATGATGAATGTTTAATAACATTTCGTTCGTTATGATAATCATTGTGGTTTTGATCATTTTATATCTTTCTCCTATTGTTTTTAGAGCCTCGTGCCTTTACGATGTTTATTTTGACACCCGTATTTTTGATAGAATTTTTTTTTCCTTTTTTAATGCATTGGTAAAAGCGTTGTTTTTAAATTATATTAATTATTTTCTAGTTTTTATTAGTCTTTAACTTATGTCATAATTCAGCATTATAAATATTTTGGGATCTTAGAATCAATTTTTCATGAACTCATTCCAACAATTATTTTATTGAAAATATCTTTAATAGTATATACTTATTTTTATTTGTATTGAAACATTTTAATTACTGTGTAAAGTATTTTAGTTCTCAAAAATACTACAGATGGCGCCACTGAAACCTACCGAGTGCGAAAGTAATTTTGCGAATTTCTTTTAAAAAATTCATAATTGAGAGCTCTAAAATTATTAAAATATTGCATTGTCATCAACACCCAATAAATATGCAAAATTTCAGGACTCTAGTGAATTAAGAAGTGTGTGAAAAATCGATAACAAAATTCCAACCTTACATACATACAAACATGAAACATTTCGAACTTAGTAAAAGTGTTTAATTAATTAACGTTATAAAAGATAGCCTTGCTGGGTTTGATTCGCACATTGTGAGGAAATAAATTTTTTGGAGCTATAAAGGAATAGACCATGTTTTATTTATTCATTCATTTCCTGTTTCGCCTTCGTCTTTTTTATTCTTCGTTTAGAAAACTTGTCAAATCAATCAAAATTGGCATTTTCATGCCTAAATTAGGAAACTCGACAGAAGCTTTAAATACAATTACCAATGTAAAATTATATAAATCAGTCCGTTTTATTAAAATAACTTTTTAAAACAATTTCCAAAAACTGCAAAAGTCACTCAAAGAAAAATCAATATTCAATTAATTCTGTATGAAAGAAAAAACACGTTTCCCTTAGCGATTTCATAAATATTGCTACTTGTCAATTTTGCATCCAAGCATCTCACGTCGCCTTCATTTTTAAAAAAAATTCTTTCAGTAATCTATTTTAAAAATAATAAAACTAATTTCAGCCAAAACAATTTCAAATAGAATAGAATTATTTTGTTAATTTTTCTTTTTTCAAAAGATGCATTCCCAAAAGTATTTGAAAATAAATTAGGGTATCAAAACAAAAAGTATAGTTAAAATATTCGAAAACATGTTACAATAGAACATTTTTTCAGACTTTACGACTCCCGGTTTTATTATTCTTTTTCTTAATTATTTGTTTGATACGAAGCGATTTTAAAAGTTACTTGCGACTGTGATTATTTATTTTTATCAAAATATACATAAATTTTTATAATCATACTTTGTTTTGACATTTTAGGTATTGTTCATTGTGTCCCTATTTAAGATACATTAGGAAATAAAAAGAGCTGAATATAAAAAAGGAACTCATGCTTACAATTACATACATCTGAAGATCAGAATAATCCAAAATGTTTTTTTTATTTCTCATGTCTTAAATTTAAAATCAATGGCTCCATTAAATAAATAGTTACACATTACATTACACTCATCCGAAGATCAAAGAAATTCAAAATGTTTCTTGTTTATAATGTCTTACATCAAATCAATGATGCAGTTAAATAAATAGTTGATAGCACTATTCTTACTTTTGTAATTAGAATCATTTTTCTTTGAACACTTTATTTGAAAGACTTTCTTTTCTATTATTCGTGACTTTTATAAACATCGACATCTTAACTAAAGATGTTCTCTAAAATATTTGAATTGTCTGGAAGATTTACACTGTGATATATTTCTTTCTTCCGCTCTACATCTAATGAAATATTTGAGGACATTTCAATGTATTACCTGATTCCTGTCATTACAGTACAGTCGATTTTATAAAATTATTATATTTAATTACAATTTCTTATCAAATACTAATAATTATGCAGCTCACTTTTTATCATTTGTACTGAAAACCCTTGCAGTTATTAAGTCTTAAATTAATCATTAATCAGTCCTGTCAAGACTTGAGGGAGGTATGCAAAATAAATTTTAATATAAATGTTCTCTTGTTGAATATTAGCTTTTAGAGCCAACGCTTTTTCATTTCAAATCAAATTTCCTATGAGTCATGCAGAAAAAAGTGTTTTTATTTTAACTAATAATTTCATGGTCATACAAAAACAAGAGTCATACAGAAAAAGTTCTATATCATAACTTTAATTTTAATTTAATCAAATAGAATCAAGCAAAATCATATTAAAATATTGATTTCTTATTCTCTATTCAATAATTTTCCTTTATTTACGTGCAAATGATTTTGAAAGTAACTCTAATTTCGATTATTTATTCGATTATTTAATTTTTTTAAATAACTAACCACTTCAACAATAAAGACTTGATATCCATCATTTTAAAAGAAAATGTTTTGGTTTACTATCACTAAATACGCTGAGAATTTTTTTGTCGAATTTTCAGTCAACTACTTATATTTTATATAGAATAGAGGTTGCTAAATAAAATTCCAAAAGCTATGTTTTCTATTCGATAAAGAACATTATTAAACATTTTTTGTTTGGAAGTTATTCAAACAATTCATTACGAAAATATGGTATATTTTATAAATTTGTAATTAGCTCATATTATTTTACAATCCCAGTCTAAAACACAAAACAGATCTAAAATCCACAGCTTACTCATGAAGTTATTCTGACAAAATAAAAATTGTGAAATGATTCGAAGAGAAATATGTTTCTAGAATAATACCGACACCTTTATTCTTCAAAACGAAGGTCTTCTATTCTTATGATACCGACACCTTGATTCTTCGAAGCAAAGGTCTTCTATTCTTATTTATTCCTTCCCAATAAAGTATTGATTTCTGATTTGGAGGGATATTTGAAGACATCGGATGGCTCTAGATGCTTCTACTGAACAAATCCTTGCTTTTTGGTTTGTGGGATTTTTTTAACAGCAAAGTTTTTTGACCGTCAGATAACACAGATGAAACACCAGCAAAAGAAAAATGTATAGCTGAAGGCATTTATGTGTGCTATCTTCGATCAAGTGGGGTTTTTTTAAAATATTTTTGAACAGCTTTATTCTGATCTTTTTGATAGATATTTAGTATAATGATATCTCACGCGCCCACAGCTTTTTTCTTAGATTTTTGGGACAAGATCAACTAGATAGCGTCACACATTCTGTAGTTTTTCATAGATAGATTTTCATAACGCATGTATTGTCTTTTGATTAAAAATTTCCTTTAAGTCCTTATAACTTTTTAGGTTATTTATTTTCGCATGGCAAAAAGTTGGCACTCAGCCTCTGGCATTAGATCATTTTATCTCTGATATGGCAAGGAAGAAAGCCGGGACTTTTCCTACCCCTTCCATGCGACAGGCAGTCCAGTACCTGTCTTTCACGACTAGCCAGCTGTCTCCTGAAATGCCTTACATATTCTGAGGGCAACATGATCTACCCTCTCTGCCCTAAATGCCAGCAACATCAAGCATTACCTAAACACATTTTGGACTGTCTAGGGCTTGACTGGGAGGTAATTTATTCTTCTCCCCTTTTAGTCATTGATTTCATCAAAGTCAACGGATTCCTTGATCTGGTATGACTCCGTGAGACTCCATTGGAGATAAGTAACAACAACAACAACATATCTGATATTTCAAGAATTCATTCACAAAGTTATTTTTTATATTTTTACTTTGACAATGAATTTAAAGTGTTGAAAACGATCACCAGAAACACATTAATTTAAATTTATTCGAAGAATTTAAGCATTTAATCTTAAATTGGAATGATGATTACAAGGTTTCTCTTTTTAAAAGGTTCTGACGTAGGCTTACGTCTCTCCATAGTGGTCTAATGGTGTGTCGGAAAAGGAAAAACTTATGACGATTTTCGTGGTATTTTTAAACGCTTGTAGCTCCGAAACCCAATGCCATAGACAGTTGGTTTTAGTTTCATTTAACAGAAAAAGGTTGACATTAAAGATTTCAAAAATAATTTTAGAATTTGGAATTACGGTTTAATCACAGTCAAGCTTTCAAAATTGGTGAAAAATCACTAAAACTTTTGATGACGTCACAGCCACCGATGCTCGCGCACGCATCGATTGTGAGCGGTGTATTAACTGGATTTTGACAGATTAATAATTAATTCATTTCAGATTAATTAATTCATTCAGATTAATTCATTTAACAGAGGACAGTCATAGAGCATAGGTAGGTCAAAGTCACGTAGAGCTACTTTATTCACACAAAGTCACAGTTGATTAATCGATTAATTAACTGTTCTTAATTAATTATTATTAACAATTGTTGATTTAATCGAGCTGTTCTTTCCATAGATTTAATTGGTTTGAGTTGGTTTTAGTTTCGTTTAACAGAGAAAGGTCATAGAGCATAAGTCAAAGTCACATAGAGTTACTTTAGTCACAGAAAGTCACAGTTGATTATTCGATTTATTAACTACTCTTAATTAATTATTATTAACAATTGTTTTTTTAATTGAGCTGTCCTTTCCATCGATTTAATTGGTTTGAGTTGGTTTTAGTTTCATTTAATAGAGAAAGGTCATAGAGCATAGGTCAAAGTCACATAGAGCTACTTTAGTCACATAGAGCAACTTTAGTCACAGTTGAGCAAGGTAAGTAAGCCTACGCACCTCAATCCCAGCTGCCGTTTCGCAGAGACAGCCTCCCGTCGATTTTTTTTTTTTTGCTGTTGTTATTGATTATAATTATAAACAAGGTATTGGCAAAAGCAGCGTTTCAGTACAAAGTGTTAGTGTTTCTCATGTAAATCTGTCATACAGAAATTAAAAACGATATAACTTGGTAAGAGTTTTAGAAACCATATTCTGAGATTTTCATCGATCTAGTTTCGCAAAAATTGTAGCTTTTTATCAAAACTCAATTCAAAATTATGAAATTTTAAGACTTTCCTCTTAAAACTCTGTTTGACCTGAGAACGTCTTTCCGTTCGTTACAGTGATAGTCGGTGGAACTTCTTTGTGTGACAAAATACCGTCAGATTTGAATCGCTAATAATGCGAAAAGAATGATTGACCCCCACAACTAATAGATCATATCTGTAAGAGTTTGTCGCATAGTATTTGCTTTGCCTGTGACGTCATCGTACCAGTGTTGGTGCATGCGAGTGATTGTTAGAAATTAGCTTTATGTAAGGTTATAAATAAGTGTAGTATACTTATTTATAACCTTACATAAAGCTAATACGAACGCGTTTAGCTAGGAGGTTGATTTTTATGTCATTTTAAAGAGCTTGGGGGTGTACTTGACAATACATAAAAGAAACATTATATAAAAATTTGAATTTTACGGGAAATATGAGCGTTTGTAGTAATTAATGTTTTACTGCGCATACGCGAAATATACTGTCAACAGATGGCGCCATCAAAAGCTATTCTAAATAAAACATAAGAAAGCCGCAGTTCGTGTCCGCGCAGTAGATTTTTACGTGAAAACGTCGGGATAAAATCATAAAACAAGTATTTCTTAGTAATTCGTAATTTAATTATCACAACATCTTTAATGCAATATTTACACAGAGTAGTATAATGGTTACAGAATAGATAAATCACAATCTACCACAGACCATTTCTACATGCGATAAACCAGAGATTTTTCTATTCTGTAACCATTATACTACTCTGTGCAAGTATTGTATTCATGAGATTGATAATTAAATTACATATTAATACGAAACACTTGTTTTATGTTTTTATCCCCACGTTTTCACTAAAATTCTATGTCGCGGACCCGAATTGCGCCTTTCTTACGTTTTATTTTATTATTATTAGATCATACATGCATTGTACACCATGTATTAAGCTTAGAAAATATGAAATTAATCCCTTTCCTATTACGATAGTTTATTTACAACTTACCCACATATAAGCAATTTATACAATCAACTTTAAACAACTATTATTTATTTTTTATTGAATATGCCAAATTCCTCGTGCGCCACAAATGTACAATACGAAACCTTAAAAACCCATGGCAGTTGAAAAGACAAATTTAAGCAATATAAAGTGTTCGGCATAAATTAAATGTTGCAAAATTGTAAAGTACTGTTCAGCAATGGATTCCGAGACGTACTTTCCGACGAATTTACACCGGAAAGGGGTGTCAGGCATTGAGACATATGAGAGCATTTCCGGAGTTCTTTGTTAGATAACGCTCAATAAAATGTAAACATCACCCTTTTATTCTTCACTTTCCCCCTATTTTGATGAAAATAACTCCGCCCGGCGCATGTGCAAATTCCGAATCAGTTTCCAAACAATACTATTTTTGCTCATTTGAATCTGTTCGAAAAAGAATTTGTTTAAGTAGTAATAGAAAATTAAATTATCTCCACTCTAAAATCCAATGGTTGAGTCTACTCTCCTGAGTGTTCAATTAATGAAAAAAATGAAATGATCTTGAAACGACTATTGTTTTAAACTTTTAGAAATGCGAGATACCTTCACTTAAGCTTTCATGCAAGATGCTCAGCAACAGATAATATGAATAGGGAGGAATTACATTCTGAGTCGAAGCATCATCGGCTTTATGAAACGATGATGTGTGTTCTCATGGATCATAAAATGGATCGTTCGCTATCGTCATAATTGATATTCAGCTCGCTATTCGTTGCTAGACCACAAAGTCTGACCTCGTTAGGAATTAATATCGTAGCGTGTTGCGAATGCTTCTGAAGCAGTAAAAGAAGAAGAGAGGTAAATGCCCTCGTTTTTATCAGCAAATGAAAAATAACTCACCTTGGAACGAGATTAACAAAATGGTATAGAATATATCTTCTGTAACCTCAAACTATTATACGGGGTGTACACAAATGAAGTGACTCATTTCAAAAATTAATAAAAAAAATAAAAATGTTGGAACTACGGTTTTTTTAAATAAGACCGCATCTCAAAAAGTTTTTTTCGGATAGGTAACGCGGTATTACTCCGTTCTAAATTTTTACAGCGAGAAAATTCCGTACGCAATGGCTACCGATCAGTAGAACCCGATGTGTATTTTCTGGTTTCTTTTTTCAGTTTTTCTTGAATATCACGAAAACTCTTCAGTTTTCACACTACATGTGAATTAACAAATTAAAGAGCGTGAAATTCCCTACAAATACATACTTTTATTTTTCTTCCAGTTTTAATATTTTCTCAGACAATGGCTCTGAACAAACTTTTGATTTCTAGTAATTTACGAACCCCTAGACCACCGAAATGGCATGTTACCCATCTGAGAAAAACAGATGCGCTGTCATTTAAAACAACCCGTAGTCCCAAAATTTTTAGTTTTTTTATTATTAATTTTTTAAATGAGTCACTTCATTTGTGTACAACCTGTACTATAACACTACTAGATTCAATGGTGTGTTAATACTGTTACGGTTTCATTGGAAGTCTACTTTTGATAGAGCTGCTTCTAATTTATCTGACAATTTGATGTTAATTAATTCGAGTTATTCGATAACATTATTCGACAATTTAATTTTTGGGAATTTTAATTAATTCGGTTGCGTTGATTTCCATAATTCTGAATATCGCCTTGTTCAGTTAATGAGAAAATGAGCGAATGGTGCTGGACTTTTCAAAAAATCAACAATATATATAAGCTCGAAATTTTCTCATCTACATTTTATTTGATTAAAGAATCTTTTAATGAATCTTTAATGTAAAATTGTTCAATTTTATAATTTTTATTGGAAACCTTTTTTACCACAAATTGAAATAATGTATATTTTTTAAAGATGGATTGATATAACATTCACAATGCTTCTCACACTTCTGTCAGTGTGAATTGTTTTCATCCCGCAAGAAATACCAACTCAGAATCCCGAAAAAAAAGATTGATGCAATCTATTTTCTTTTTTCCTTCCTTAGAGATATTCCAATCCGTTTATTGATATTGGAGATTGCTTTCCCGTGCAATATTTGTTTAAACCAATGAAAACTCTCAGGGGGAATTTGTAAGGATTTCAGTGAGATTTCGTATTCAGAAAACGTTATCCGAAAAGGTGTTTAACTTTAAGAACAATAAATTAATTCTCTATTCTGGTCGAATTTACTTTAAAATTGATGCAAAATCATTTTGTTAAGAGTTCTAGAAAATTTGTTTGGCTTGAATTTATTGGTGTTCTGTTTTGTTTTATATTTCATGTTCTATTTCGTAGTTATTTTTTCTTACACTGCTAAGAAACCTCTCAGAGATATGGTGGTTTTTCCGCAAAAAATACTTCGCTAAAAATCAGCCGAACACAAAGTTAATGCACCTTATGGTACTTGATAGTTATGCATACCTTACTATAGTCAAAAATATCATCAACTTTGTAAGAAACAACCAACCGAGATTTCAGAAAATACTCCAAATTTTTATGAAGGTTGCTTACTTGAGAAATTACAAATTTTTTTCTGAATTCCATACACTTATTAGAAACTAAGTATATATATTTTTTTCTTGGAGCTCATTCAATTCAAAATCAAACAGCTTCCAAAATAACTGGAATATTTCTTCAGTTTCAACCTGCATTCAGTGCGAAAAACCTAAAATAAACAGTTGCTCATTAGTTTTCTTTTGTCTCTATTATAAAATACCTTTTAAGCCCCATTTACGTAGAAATAAAACAGGATGCAAGTAAGGAAACAATTGATTCTCACGTGGTGATCGGAAAGTGTTTGACGTTAATTTGATTTTGAATCCATTGCTCACTTACTATTTAATGCTTGCAGTATTATGTCACAGCAAAACATAAGATAGCATGACATTAGATCTTAGATGATTTACTCGGTTATCAACTGTGACGTCACAGTAATTATATTTAATTACAAAAAAGAAAATACAAAAGAAGTAAACAATAGTGATAACAATATACCTTTTTGCGCGCAACGCAGCAGCATCCAGTGATTACACTAACAATATTGTCTATAATCAACTAACCAATTAAGATAGAATCAAACAACAAAAATAATGCTTCGATAAAAATTATAGCACATTAAGATTAGACAAACAAAATGGGAAAAAATGGACGAGAACTCGAATAGCAAACTTTTTCAAAGTGCTACTCGCCACCGGTGTTCTAATATGGGTAAATTTTCTGTCAAGGGAATGACTAAATAGTCAAATAATATTCCCTCTGTGGCCTGAATTTATCCAATAATTTAAATAATGTAGGAAAAACCTTTCTTAAATAAGAAGAACTTCAGAAAGTCTTCTTTAACAAAACCAACAAAGAAATAAGAGATAAAATTAACATTACCTTCTGTCAAATAAACCAGTAAAAGCAATTCCATCGTAGCAATTTAGAAACAAAGGATCTTAAGTCTATAAACTAGCAAAGCCAGATTCATCTATTGAGAAAAAATCGAACCAAATTAAGAGAAATTTAGAAGCTCTTCAATTCTTTTTTATAGTTAAAGAAATGACTTGAGTAGCAGTTTTCTTTTAAATTATTTTTTAATTTATCAAAAGCTGCGACAAATGTTGAATGGTTATTACAAATATTTTTTTATTCTATTAATTTGTGAATAAATAGTGTTTTTTTAATATTTTAGTGCTAAGATTAGTATGAAAGTCACAAAGTGTAATGACCTTAAAATTAAAGTCTTTTCTTTTATCATAAATGTCAATAGAGACAGTAATTATCTACACTGAAAGAACACGTGACCTCCGCAGTGAGTCCACTAAGTACCTCTGATAAAATAAACTTAAACCTTTAGACAATGGCCACCCATCGTTCCAACGAAAATTGCCCATTTAGAGGGGGAAGTCGCTCTAAAGGAGTTTCATGTTTGGAAATACAAAATATGTGTTCAAACCACCCCTCTTTCGTTATTTCAAACAAAGTGAATTTTAGGGCATTAAGTAAAATTTTTAACTTCTGTATTTAAGTGGAAAAGTAAATCCCTAATCGATATGTTGACAGTTGTTAAGGAATATTCAATAATATCTATTTATCCTAAAGTCTGTTGATTTGAAAGCGTCATTTGCTGATGGTCCCAACCCATATCAGCATTCATTGTCAGAATCCGAATCAGAGCATAAAGGCCCAAAAACACACTTGGATGCCCCACCCACGTAGAGGTAGAAATTTATTTTCCTCTCCACACAGGGAAAGGAATCTTTCATTTCGGTCTGATATCAGGTGTTGCGTTTGGGTATATATATTGTTTATTCTTTATTTCCTCCCTTTTGTCTTTAATTCAAGGTCGACAGATGGAAGGACTGTATTTCATTGAAGTTGAAGGGGCGACCAACCCTGTCGATCAGAGGGGATTAAGTTTCCTTTCGTAGGGGTTAGTTTAACATTTTGTCTATGACTATGGGCCAAAAATTCCTTATCAAAGAAAAGTGACCGTTGCCCAGATAGCAAAGAAAGCTTGTCTAAAAGGTTTTGGAAACCTTGTCGTCAGCAAGGGTAAAGAGTTGTCACAAAGGTTTCCATGACAAGAATTGAACCTTTCGGCAAGGTAGCGGAAAGGTTCGCTAGTCAACAAGAAACAAGGTTTTCTGGAGGTTTTTAGTGAGATTTCCCCAAGCTTTTATTACAGGCTTGTTTCAGGCTTTCCTCAAGCTTGTTTCATGCCTTTTCAAAAGGTTGTTAAGAGCCAAACTTCGGCGGAAAAAATAAAAAATAGAAAGAAAGGAATATAAATTCACAAAAATTTCCGTCAAGCAGAAAGACACAGCTTTTACTATGTTAATCAGTTTAAAGCTACTGCCGTGATTATGAAGTTGAAATTTTATAAGCCATTGTAATGCCAAACAATGGAATTTTTTTAATAATTTATATTTCCCAAGAATAAATTTATTGAACTTCATAATAATAGTCGTCTCCTTTCTAGTCACGTGGATTGATTGAGTAATGCCTGTAAAATTGGATTCATTAAGCTTCTTTTCAATTATTTTAGCTACAAATTTTAAAAAAATCCGTCAAGCAGAAAGACGCAGCATTCACTATGTTAATCTATTTAAAGCTACTGCCGTGATTATGAAGTTGAAATTTAATAAGCCATTGC
>BGPR01002011.1:74721-93004 GCA_013235015.1 Araneus ventricosus
GGAATAACTTCGGATCCTATATCCTATTATCGCAAAAAAATTACATCATCTTAAATATAAAAAAATTAGCTTTTCAATGACACCAATCTTATTTCCATGCGACATTTTGTTCAATCTTAAGTAATGTTTCAAAATATTTTAAAACATGAATTCTAACAATGTTTTTATTGTTGTAAATAAATTTGAAACCATCTCATTATTTCAGCAAATCTTTTATTCACGCGCCTTTGCAATTGTTACGGTTGTGATAGTATAAATTGTTTTTCTTGGGAAATTAACTCCAAAGCCGAATTTTCACTTTAGTTTTTATTCCATTTCTGAAATATTTTGTCACACCTGCTTCAAATTAATATTTTTATAAAGTGTGGCAACAAATATTTGATTTCAGGTTTGTTTGCTTTTATTGTGTGTGAGGTATACTGAAATGATTTTCGTCCTTTCTTTAAGCATTTAATCTCATTCTTTCCTGACATTTTAAATTTATCAGGCATGAAAACGCTTTAAAATTTTTGTATAATGCATTATAGGTAATTTTTATTAAAATTTTGGTTAGGCTTAAGAGTACAGTAGTGTCACCAAACTTGAATTTCCTCGAGTCATAACTCATCAAATTGGATATAAGAAACTAGAAATTACAGCCTGAAACTAGGAATTACAAAAAGACAATAGTGTTCGGGAAAACTAACCAATTTTTAAATTTTATTGTCTACCTCCTATACTCCCAGGTCTTTTAGATGTCTATGAGTTTTTTATTGCCTCACTTTTTGTACCCACTGGTTCACACGGACTTCCAGCATGTTCGGCTTTCGCTGCCATATTCAGCATTAATCATTCTACCGATGAGTGACAGATGAATTGAGTGAAAGTTGTTTGAAACTCAGTTTGTAAGTTTCGTTAGCTGCGATGCATCATAAAGAACTGTATCGCTGGAATTTTAAAATTTACGTCTTTAAATATTTTACTATCTGTCAAATACAATAAAATATTCAGTTTTTTTGTTCATCTTTGCTGAGTTATCGTGGCTGAAACTGCGACGGGTAATGCTATAATTAATATAAAATACAAAAATAAAAACTAATTTAAACGGGCGAGCCAGCTGGTCGCCAAAGGTGGCTAGTAATATATAAACAATAACAGTTGCTTTTGTAATATCATTTTCAGAATCAATTGCTGTTCATTTCAGTTTTCCATTATAATGAATACCGAAACAATATTCCCATCTTTGATTTTAAACTATATATCTATCGTTCAGTATAACTTTTAATTATACTGAAATGAGAGTTTCTTATTTTCTACTAAGTATGATTCGATTCGTTATTTTTGATTATTTAGATTTTTTTATTATTATTATTTTCACATCAGATGAAGAAAATACTTTCACTTCGGTATTTAATGTCTTTCATCGCAAAATGAAATTATTTCGTGCAACGTCACTTCTGTCTACAGGGATAATTTATTTCAAATTCTCATTGCCATCGATTTTGTATTGGATGCAGAATTTTACGATAGCGATTATTTGGTAATCAACGATCTTCCGAAATCCCAAAACTTTATAATTTCTGTAGCAAAGATTATAAGATCTATTCTAGATTTTTAAAAAACAAATTAAATTGTTGTGCGACAGTGATATTACATTTCTACAGATATTATAGGCATTGCAAAAGTATTGTTACAAACATGGAAAGTCGCTTCCCAGCTATGTAAGTCTTATGGTTGGGAAGAGAGTTTTACAGGGATAAGTATGGGATGACTGGCAGCAGCCACGTCTGGTCCCCTGACTTTAGCGACAAACTTGGCAACAAATTTGTCGACTTTGACGACGAAATATGGGATCTCAAAGGTGCTGGAATCTTCTCGATATCTCTATTAGGAGAAGAGATATGCTTGAATGTACTAGATAATTCCATGTGACGTCACGGCCTGCCGGGGGAAACTATATAAGGAGAGCGCTTGGATGACGGGGGGAATGTTGATCGACTGGGATCGCCTTGGAGTTCGAACGTTTTTGGAATTCTATCCGCTGTGCGAACTAGTAAGCTGTTAGACGCCCAGCGGTATTGATTAGTGAGAGTTGACGCACTGGAACGACTTTGGAGTTTCGTCTGAAGTGCGAGCTGGAAGCCGGTGAGTTCAGCTCTATTGGAAGTGCAGTTATTGTCGCTATTAGTGATTTGCTGACTCTTTGTGTTGCTAAACCTCAAAGTGCTCAACTGTTATTACCTGAATTGTTGTCTGTTTACGTTGCTAATCTGTGCAAGATCTATTGTTTCCTGTTACCTGTGCTACGTGTTTTCCTGCACATTTGTGAATAAACCTTCATTCTCCATTATCCTGCGTGTTGGACTGTTTACACCACACACCCACAAAACGATTTTTGTTACAGTATATAACATCTCTACAAATTCGTAACTGGCCTGTACTATTTTACAACCTCGTCTGATGCACAACATAGAAGTAGAATTCAATGTCTCTTCACGAAATTATTCGGACAAAACGAAAATTCTGAAGTAGTTCGATGAGGAGAATATTTCTAGAATAATCTCGACTCCTTGGTCCTTCGAAACAAAGGGCTTCAAACCTTACTTATTTTCATTCCAAAAGAAGCATCGATTTCGGATTTAGTGGAATATTCCGTACATCCGATTATCTATAGTCTTTCTGCTGGGCAAATCTCTTCAGTTAAGTTTGTGGATTTTTTTTAAAACAAAGCTCTCTTGTCTATTAACTAGCCTATCTGAAAGAATAGCAAAAAAATGTAGATTGCTGAAAGAATCTATGTGAGCCGCTTTCGATCAAATACATTTTTATGTTCTAGCGCAACGTTAGTCTGATATTTTCGACAGAGACGTAATATAATCGTGTCTTACGAAGCCCAAACCTTTATTTTTCTCTTTTTTAGCTCTTTATGAAAAGATATACCTTGTAATCTCATTGTTTCTGTACTTTTTTTGGAAAAACATTTTCCTTTCTATATTTTCTTTTATTTGCTTGAAAATTTTCCTCATTTCGTCATGAATTTTGGAGTTATTTATTTAAATTTAGCAAACACTTCGTAAACGCATTCTGTATCTGGCATTAGACCAGTCTAAATATGCTGTTGCAATAATTCGCTCATAAAAATCTTCTTTATTAATTAACCTTGAAGTTAATACTGAAATACCAAAAAGGATTACTCTGCAAAAAATCTATAAATTTAAATTAATTTTCATCATTTATTTGCGAAAACCGAAATGACAATAGTCTGATAAAATTTCCCTACTCAAATCGCTTGTAGCTGAAAAAAATTAATCTATTCTAAAAAACACAGCAGAGTTTCATTGAAATGTTTTTTCCTTGTCCCAGCATTATGACTTTTACAGAAAATCACATTTTGTGTCATGTCGTTGATCTTGTTTCACAAAAGCTGCTCTTTTTGCGTTAAAAAAATGAAAAATTAAGCGGTTTTGAGAAACAATTCAAGAAAAAATCATAATTTTTAAACAGTAAGAAAATTATCAGAAGTAAGTTATTTTTCAAACAGAAGTCATAAATTTTTTTGACATACATTGCTTATACATCTTGTGCAACTTTCAAAAACAAAATTTGCCTATTACCATAGAAAACAATCGATTTCAAACTGTATATTTGTAACACGAACGTTTTGTAAACGATTATTATTGCTTAACTACAAAGTGCTTTTAAAAAACTTCAAAGGATATTTATGCAATTTAAATTCTTATGTAAGTGAAATGATATAAAATTCCAAATTATTTCAGTGTAATTGAGTCTGTTGAAAAGGACAGCGAATAGCTGATACCAGTTGGAAAAACCAGAGCAAGATGAAGAATGAATTATTTTAAGTTCATACTACTCATGTTTTGTACGGATATCACAAACGCTCTGCACTGCTAGACACTACAAACCATCACTTAACATCTATATACTATCGATACTATCGAAGCCAAGTCGATAGTATCGGGTTTCCGGAACTATCGACTGAAACAATTCATAGTATCGACTTTCTCAAAACTATCGATACTATCGCCAGTACCGATAGTCTTCTCCTGGACAATACTATCGATAGGCGAATTTTCAGTCGATAGTTTTAAAACTATCGATACTATCGATAGCTTCAAAACTATCGACTGAAACAATCGGTAATATCGACTTTCTCAAAACTATCGATACTATCGACAGTATCGCTAGTTTTCTCCTGGGCAATACTATCGATAGGCGAATTTTCAGTCGATAACTTTAAAACTATCGATACTATCGATAGCTTCAAAACTGAAACAATCGACTGGAACTATGGATAGTTTCTAAACTATCGACTGGAAGAACAGCTATCGGCAGTTTCGCCGGGGAGAAAACTATTGATACTATCGATAGTTCAGTCGATAGTTTGAGAAAACTATCGACTGCACTATTGATAGTTGAACTGTCGATGTTTAAGGAGCACTACTACAAACTCGCACAGTGAATTCACTGTCGCCATTTCTTTGTTTATTAGATGGTGTTCGTGTATTTTGTTTCACGTGATGTAATTTCAAGGATCTTGAGCATATGATATCGTGGACAAATACATAAGATATGTAGTTATTCTTTGCCATGCGTGACTACCTTAGACAATACGCCTTTCAGCGGGCGCGCTAAAATTTTTTACACGAGCAGGCGCGTGTCGTACTTTTTACGACACAATAATTTTCTTCATTTTTACTATGGCAGTTGTAAGTTATTTCATTACTAATATAAAAGGTCAGATCTGTCTCTCGGTAACGCTCTGACGTCACCAACAATAAAACTCGCTCCATAACAATGCGAGACGTTAAACAGCATTATTTCATTGTTAGAGAACCAAAATTTCAGTAATTTTAAATTTAAAAGAGTAATTCTTGTTCTAATTCCAAATTTAATACCTATAAAATAGTGAAATACAATTTTCTATCGATTGATATAAAATTTATCTCGCTATGATGAATAGTTCCCGAGAAATTTTAAATTATATTAATCATATATTTCAAATTAATTTCCGTTTTTTAATAGAAAGTAGTAAATTACGTCAGTGGTATATCATGCGCGTGATATAGTTTGGACGCCACGATGCATCTGATTATTTAATGCAATCGTGATGATATAATTTCATAATATTTTTGGCAACGTTTGACAAGCAGAGAAGTGCTTTGCTTTGATAAGAATTCGAAAAACAATTCCTTTGAAAATTTAACTTTCGACTTACGTTTGGCAAACTGAGAATTTCATGGCTATTGAATTATAATAAAATTGTTAAACAACGAAAAAAACTTCACACGGAATGTTGTTTACCAAGAGGTTTTTGAATAAAGAAATATGTAAATAATATGTAAATAAAAAATATTTTCTGTCATAAATGTTTATTTTATTTGTTTTCAATCAATGTTAAACAATTCTCTTGCATATATATCTATTTAAACACATCAAATTTGATGGAAATCTCTCGAATGAAGAGGCAATTTGCACAAATCATACCATGACGGTTGATTTTCTAATTTTGATAATAAGAGACATATCAGGAAAGCAAATGCTTTCATCAAGAGTGAAAATTAATTTTAATATTATTTTCAAAATCTAAAATTATACTGAAATCACAGAAAGTATTGAGATTCAATAATATTATTTTCTAAAAAAGTTATTAAGCGATTCATAATAAAAAAATATTATAATACCAACTAAAGATTGTACAACAAAGACTTTCTTCTTAGTTTCTAATCATTGTCCTTGCATTCAGAACTTTGAACTTTTGTTAGAGAGTGACGCTTAGAAGTGTAGTATATATTGCACCTACTGCATTTCATGGTTTTTGATGATCGTTTTATTTTTTTCAAACACAAACCACAAGCTCTTTTTCTCAATGCTGGTTGCTGTTCGCTTGCTATTTCAGGTTGTGAAGTATAGTTTATACTTAAAGGCATGGTAATGTCATATGGCGATGATCAGATATTTGAGCTCCAGCAGTGAGGTGTTTTTCGTACGATTGTGAACTAGGTTTTTCAAGGTTCATCTTCGGCTTTGTGGATTATTTGTCAATTTAAAATTAAATATTAAATCGCCATAATGCGCACAGGGTATATAATTATCAAAATGAAATATTAAGACGTGAAAAAATTATCAATTTACACAAGCGGGCGCACGGCATAAACTTTACCACAGAAGCCTAAAACAGTATGAAATCACCTTGAAGCTCGTATGTACCCATTTAATCCTCAAGGGTGGGGTCCCATGAAGGAATAGCAATGACCTTCAGACAGTTCTGACTCCGAATGTGAGAACAGGGTATGAAAAATCCCGTTTGTCGTAAAATATGTACAGGCGCGCCCTCTGGAAGGTTAATAATTTCTTGTTCTTGTTAATACAACCACTAAAGTCAAAGACTTTTAACATTTCTGATCGAGGCAAGTTGACGTTCTCGTCATCTTGTCCATGCGTTTTCTACTGTTTTCTTTTTGATGTTCAAATGAATTTTTATATTTATTTTGTATAATTTTCTTGAGCTACATGATCGACAAACTGTTCCATAACATGTTGTGAGGCGCATAGACCTCAGAAAATATTTTTAAAAGATGCACAGAAGGTGGAAGTAGAAGGTTTAAAGACAAGAGATTCAGGGTGCAAAAAAAGAGCTGCTAGAAAGTAACTGAAATATTATTCCTGTAAATATACTAAGATTCTCAAATTTCTGACACTCATGATGTCAGTTCAAGCTTCCAAAGCAGATATAATGCAGTTCCCTGTGTGTGATGAGATCCATGTTGACCCTCCATCAGAAGAATGGATAGAATGTTCCAAATTTCACACATGATAGAACGAGGGCTGCTTAAACTTTAAAGGAGGAAAATTCGTGTTTAATTTTTACAAATGAAAACTCCTGGCTATGAGTTCAAAAGTAACTTGTCCTGGTCCTGGTAACCTGCAGCCGGTCCTAAAAGTCCTGGTTAGAAAGTAACTGAAATTTTATTCGTGTAAAAATATTAAGATTCTCAATTTCTGACACTCATGACGTCAGTTCGAGCTTCTAAAGCAAATATAATGCAGTTCCCTGTGTGTGATGAGATCTATGTTGACCCTCCATCAAAAAAATGGATACAGTGTTCCAAATGTCACACACGGTGGAACGAGGGCCGCTTAAACTTTGAAGGAGGAGAATTCGTGTCTACTTTCTTTTAAATGAAAAATCCTAATTATGAGTTAAAAAGTAACCTTTCCTGGTCGTAGTAACCTGCAGCCGGTCCTAAAAGTCCTGTTTAGAAAGTAACTAAAATTTTATTCCTGTAAAAATATTAATATTCTCGAATTTCTGACACTCATGATGCCACTCCAAGCTTCTAAAGCAAATGTAATGCAGTTCCCTGAGTGTGATAATATCTATGTTGAACCCCATCAGAAGAATGGATAGAGTCTTCCAAATGTCACACATGGTGGAACGAGGGCTGCTTAACCCTCTGTGCGTCCAGTTATTTTGAACTTTTAGCTATCAGGTTAGAAAGTTAGCTTTTAAAGTAAATGAATCGATCTTTTTGTATTTAATTATATCTCTGAAATCTTAAGAATACTTTATCCATGATTTTTAAAGAAAATATGCATATAAATACGAGCTATCTGCTTTTGAGCTGAACATGAGTAACGTAAAAAGAAGTTCGCGCAGCTCAGAGGGTTAAACTTTGAAAGAGGAAAATTCGTGGCCAATTTTTGTAAATGAAAAATCCAGGTTATGAATTATATTAATTTCCTATGAGCTCAAATTTTGAACAAACAACGATTTCGTAGCATACTTATAAAGAAAAAATAATTAACAATGTTTAAGGGGAGTTGGAACCCTAAGTCCGTTAACCCTAACCCTATTATTTCGATGTATCTTTTCTCCAAATCTGTTGTAGATAAATGTTTGAAACTTTTCATACAAGTAAAGTATATCTTTCCCATTATACCAAAATGATTTTTTTTAAAGTTCAAAAATTTATTTTTTACAAATTTTTTTGTGTCAAAATAGGGTAAAATTTCCCTATGTCTAATTAAATATTTTGTAAATTTAAAAAAATAACCAAAAGCTCATTTCAGTATAATGAGAAAGGTGTACTTTACTTCAATAAAAGATTTGAAACATGTATCTATAATAGATTTTGAGAAAAGGTATATCGAATGGCCAAATTAACATTTTTTGTTCTGACACAAAAAAATTTGTAAAAAATTAATTTTTGAATTTAAAAAAAATCATTTTAGTATAATGAGAAAGATGTACTTTACTTGTATAAAAAATTTCAAACATGAACCTATAACAGATTTTGAGAAAAGATACATCGAAATAACAGAGTTAGGGTTAACGGACTTGGGGTTTCAACTCTCCTTAATTTATTAGTGTTATATCCTATACTTTCTAAAAATAAAAATGTATTTAATTTATACCAGAATTGTCATATTTTCCCGTGTTGAAAGTCATCTCTCTCCGGTAAAGGGGCAAGTTGACACTTTCGCTTTATTTTTTTAAATGGCAAAATAACTTTCACAATATTAAAATAAAAAATTTCCTCCATTTAGGTATATCACAATGAAAGGTCAATCCAATAATGAAAGCAAAGAAAACAGATTTACCTCAAAAACTGAATTTATTAAAAATTGGTAACTGTTAACATCGCCAACTTGACCCGGTCTCCTCTAAATAAAATGACCATAAAACAACCATTCTGCTCTTTTATACACTACAAACTCATGCCCGCGACTTCGTCAGCATAGTAGCACAGTATTAGTACTTTGTTGATCGGAATAAAATATTTCCGTAGTTTTAATTTAAAAAATCCGCGTATTCCCCCAAAAAAAGGCTACAGACGATAACAATAAAAACTTTGTTAGAAATTGTGTTTGAAAATACTTCTAAAAATTGATTTAAATTAAACAGAATGTTGCATGGAAATAAAGTGTTATTGAAAAGTTAATTTTCTTTAATTGTAAGATGATGTTAAAATGGTTTTTATAGAATAATATGCTCCAAAATTATAGAGAAAAACGTTAAATTGAAAATAATTTAAAATTGTTATTAAAATTTCGAAAAATCCTTTCTTCGAGAGCACCTACTTTCCAAGAAGCAACCATCTGCCTAATTTCAAGTTTCTTGTCCCAGGGGTTTGTGAGATTTGTTGATGAGTCAGTGAGTGGACTTTCTTTTTTATATTTGATTACAAAAAAGAAAATACAGGAGAAACAGAAGAAGTAAAAAATAATGACAACAATATACCTTTTACTCGCTACGCAACAGCATCCAGTAATTGCATTAACAATATTGTCAAAAATCAACTAACCGATTACGATACAATCAAACAACAAAAATCGTGCTTTAATAAAAATTAAAACATATTAAAAGAAAATAAATAAAATGGGAAAAAATTTGAAGAGAACGCGAATGGCGAACTTTTTCAAAGTGCCACTCGCCATCGGAGTTCTAATATGGATAAATTTTCTGTCAAAGGAATGACTAAATAGTCAAAAAATATTCCCTCTATGGCCTTAATTTATCCAATAACTGAAATAAAGGAAAAAAACCCTTCTTAAATAAGAAAAACTTCATAAAGTCTCTTTTAAGAAATCCAATAGAGAGAATAAAGAAAGTAATCAACACTACCCTTTGCCGAAATACAAGTAAGAATGACGCCTTCGAGAACATACCAGAAACAAAGGATATTAGGTCTAGAAGCTAGCAAACGTAGCTCCATCTATTGAGAAAAATTCTTACCAAATTAACAGAAGTTTAAAAGCTCTTCAATCCTTTTTTAGTTAAGTTATTAAACTTAAAGAAATTATTTGGGTAGCCGTTATTATTTAAATTATCTAAAGCTTTAACGAAAGTTGAATGGTTATTACTAGTTGAAAGTCGAATGGTTATTTCTTTTATATAGCGAGAGAGATTCTACTCCCAGAGGCATGAAATGGATGAGAAACACATAATAATGAAAGGAATAGGCTACATCCCGAAATGATCAGTGGTTCGTTGAGTCATAAAACCCAGCCATCGCTATCACCATAATTGATATTCAGCTCGATATTCGTTGGGAGAAGCCAAACATGACCCCATTAGGAATTAATATGATAGCGTGTTGGAAGTGAACCACCAAAAAATAAAGAGAGAGAAGCAAATATGTACTTTTTTATGAGTAAATAGAAAGCAACGTTATCTTCAAATCAGATTAATAATGAAGCGCCGAACATGTCATGCAACAGTTGTATAATTCTACTGGATGGAGAGCGTGTCTGTTATGCATCCATTTACTTAAAAACGGATGTAGCTACAGTTATAAAAATGGTGTCTATAAATAAAACTTGTGCTCTACGCAACGAGACCAATAGCAGCGCCCCTAGTGGTGACATATTGAACTTAGTAAGCCTATCTCGAGAACTACTGAAGATGTTGGGAAAGGGTCAAGTTGAAAGTTGTTTAACGACGCCGATTGCGTGGGAAATGACACTCCATGCGCATGAATAGCCTAAAACGAAAGGTAAAAGAGCGAATTAGAATAATTTAGAAATTATTAAAAATTTATTTTAAATATTTTTAATCAATTCATTTGCTTTTAAAGCTGCAAGCATTTTTACTACAAGTTTTGCATTTGATCTACATTAGCAAGGCAACAAATTAAAGCCACGGTACTTATTGTCCAAAATGGCATCTCGCTGTCTGTGGTACATTTCTAATCCTTCTACTTGATTATCTATTATCCCGTGTTTATGTAATCCAACTTTGTGAACTAAACATGTGACATAGGATTAGATACGCATTAAAACGATGGGTATAAATCGGATAACTATGGTTAAATTTCTGGTCTTCGTGTATGTCTTAAAAAATCAAATAATAAATTATCTATCGCTTCCTTTGTTAAAATTTCCATGATTGCTATAAAACGATTAGAATCTATAAAAGAATTAATGAAATTTTGATAATGTTATTATCACGTTACGATGCTGTTGAAATGTCGATAACGATTTAACTATATATGAACCTTAAATATATAATATAGTTACTCTTGGGTTCAAACAACTGACAACACTGGTAACGCGCGCACCGCTGTATTTATACTTTTTGTTTTAAAAACTATGCATCTGGCATTTTGCATTCTAGCTTCAAATGAGATGTAAAAATTCGTTGATAATGCGTCTGTAAATAAATGTATATTTGCAATTTTGTAAAATCTGTATTATTTCTTGAGTGAAACTGCTTTCTGTCGAGTCTGGGACTCAGACGTATTTTTATTAATTCTCTTGAATTAACATTTTGAACAGTTTTACGCTTTTAAAGGCAATTAATTTTAGCAGAGATTTCGGTAAAATCTTGGTTGCTCTAACAACTACGTTATTATTATTTTTAAAAAATCTATATTTCGGAGCTGGTCTTATCTCGCTTCATGTGTGCTTCTCTTGTTACAGGGTGTAGCTTGACATTGAAGGGGATAGAGGATGCCTAAAAAATACCCCACTTCATCAATTACTCAGATCAGTAAAGTTGCAAAATGATATTCCAGTCAAGAGATTCATAAACAAACATTTATTTCACAGTGCAAAAATGAAATTGTTGGTTAGAACATTAAAAAACATTTAAACCCAAAGTGAATCTGCAGAAAGACACATCTCGTATCAAGAAGTTACCATACACACAAATATACTTGGGCGAGAAGAGGAACTCATTCAGTGAGGAGCCAAAAAGGACCATAGGTACATCTAGATCAGAGTAGCTGATGATCAACAAGCCGCATGCAACTGCAGATGAGGGAAATCAGTCGAAACCCTAATAGCACAAGACGCTGTACAATATTGTTACGATATCTTCCCAATATTGTACGGCATTCAGAATACCGGGCAACGTCGTAGCGATATCGCACAATATCTTTTGCTAATAGGGAAGGCTCAAACTCTGTTCAGGCAAGATCATCATCTGTTGTACTACCACAGAGGCTCATACATCACTAAGGTGGGTTGGCTTATGCTGCTTGCATTCTCGGTCTTGGTCTGGTCTGACGGAAATGGAAAAGGCACTCCTATAAATACTTGGATGAATAGTGCGCGCGCAGAGCTGCACCTTTTTAACATCTTGCAAGGGAAGAATAAAATTCTACCTGCCGCCTCATGGAAAAGTGAGAGATGAAAAAGCAAAGGTTCGAGCGGCCGCCACAACATGCTATTGGACTCGTTACTAACTGGCTATCTCCATACAGTTTTCTTTTTAACAACATGAACAAAAATAATCCCAAATAGCACAAGATATCGCACAATATTTTCAAAATATTGAATAATACATCAGTGCATTAATCCTTCTTTAACACCTTTAATTCTTTTGTGTTGTATGGAAACCGAGTTGGAGGGGAAAGTCAGAACACCGAGTTGCAAGTTGAAGGAAATTGTGTTTCCACCTTAAAACAACTTCGCTATTTTTACACCGTTTTAAGGCTAGTATATGCTTGGGAGCCGAAAAGTTCTCGAAATGCTCGCTTGCAGCTGGTTCGCAGGTGTGAACGGGGTTTTTGCCACGAGGCGAACCAAATCCTCTCGAATTTTCGGGGAACACAGAGGGATGTGCAGATCAAGTTGGGACGTGTTATAGTGTAATTTGTCTCTATAAAGGAGGATATTCACGCGGCGCTGTTCCACTCCACTTTCGTTTTCCATTCGGCGTATAGGGTTATAAAAGTGACATACGATCCTGCGGGAGGGCAAGATGCTCTATCCAAAAAGAGAAAACCACCCGAAGGGAGGGGGGTGGTTAGGAGTCGGTCTGGGAAAATCAGGACGGAGGGCCCTTTTTTGAAAGCGGGGAGAAAATAGGTGCAGCAACCCTAGGGGGTCAGAGTGCCTGTAGATGATGGATCTGCAGTTGGCGCGGTCCGATCCGTGAATGACCCACCTAAATGGATCGGATAAAAATTGGAACCATCTTTACCAAAACCCTCCAAATGTTGTGGAATGGTGTTCTCGTGAATCTCCAGCTTAACCAACTCCTCCGAAATACAGAAGGCCTCTGCGTTGATTTGTGATTGTTGGATTTTCACGCCGTGGGATTGGCTTTCCAGGTTGGAAATCGGGTGATCCAACTGTTGGTGACGTCACAAATCAACGCCGATGCCTTCTGTACTTAGGAGGTGTGGTGTTCAACACGTTCTGCGAAACTCCTTCAAACTTTCAGGGTCAAATATGCAAACCAACGTGTGTTCCAAAGCGCTCCCGAACACTCCCTCCTCCAATAGCGGCTGACAAGCGATGATTAATTGTTCGAGGTGGTTTTGCTCCTTTACCATGGTTCGCGGTTGGCTCGTTGTGAAAATAATTTCTTCGGTTTAGCTCGCAAGTGTATACGTGCCTTTACATAGAAACCGTGTTGCCAGAATGACAGGTAATATGAATGATGTCGCTATTTTGACATTGTGTTTAATAGAAACTGAGAAATGAGAAGTTGGATTATCGTAAAAATGTTTTACAGCATCGAGTGCGTCTTTCGACCAAACGATTTAGCAACTACAGTAAAAGTTCGATTAACCGTGACCGTCCGGAACAGGGCTGCGACGGATAACCGAATAGGACGATAATAGAATTCTCTTAATACATATGCACAGTAAAGTGATTTCACTGCTGCCTTGGGACGAAAATGAAAATAAAATCCTATAAAACTAAATAACACATTCATATTGTACTTAATTTTACAAAACGATCAATATGAACTTCAATATAAACGTAGTAATGTACAGAAATATATTGTAATGCTATAAACCTACGACACTTCCGCCATCATACAGTGCGGTGGTAACGTCAGTCCAACTTTATATCAGTAGAGTGTAAAAGTAATCCTGCAAATTTAAAGATGTCTGTTGTTTTCCGCCATCATACAGCGTGGTCACTTCCAACTTGATACAGTAGGGTGAAAAAGGTAATCCTTGCATCAATTTGTAAGATTTCCTTTGTTTTCCTGCCATATCACAGTGGTCATCTTCCAACTTGATAGCTAGGGGTAAAGTAATCCCCAACATTTAAAGATGTCTGTTGTTTTTCCGCCATCATACAGTGCGGTCACTTCCAACTTGATAAGTAGTGAAAAGGTAATCCTTGCACAACTTTAACGATTTCTGATTGTTTTCCGTCACACAGTAGTGCGGTCACTTCCAACTTGATAATAGGTGTAAAGGTAATCCTGCACAATTTTAAAGATGTCTGCTTGTTTTCCCCATCATACAGCAAGTGGTCACTTCCAACTTGGATACAGTAGGGTGAAAAGGTAATCCTTGCACAACTTTAACGATTTCTGATTGTTTTCCCGCCATCAGTGCGGTCACTCTCCAACCTTTATATAGTAGGTAATCCCTGCACAACTTTAAAGATGTTTGTTTTCCGCCATCATACAGTTAGTGGTCACTTCCAACTTTATACAGTAGGGGTGAAAAGGTAACCTTTAAATAAATTTAAAGATGTTCTGTTTTCCCGCCATCACACAGTTCGGTCATTCCAACTTATATAGTAGAGTGTAAAGGTAACCCTGCACAACTTTAAAGATGTCTGTTTGTTTTTCCGCCATCACAGTGCTGGTCACTTCCAACTTGATACAGTAGGGTGAAAAGGTAATCCTTGCATAAACTTTAAAGATGTCTCCTTGTTTTCCCGCCATCACAGTTGGTCATTTCCCAACTTTATATAGTAGAGTAAAGTAATCCCTGCACAACTTTAAAGATGTCTGCTTGTTTTTCCGCCATCATACAGTGGTCACCTGATACAGTAGGCGAAAAGGTAACTTGCACAACTTTTAAAGATGTCTGCTTGTTTTTCCGCCATCATACAGTGCGGTCACTTCCAACTTGATACAGTAGGGTGAAAAGGTAATCCTTGCACAACTTTAACGATTTCTGATTGTTTTCCCGCTATCACACAGTGCGGTCACTTCCAACTTGATACAGTAGGGTGAAAAGGTAATCCTTGCACAACTTTAACGATTTCTGATTGTTTTCCCGCTATCACACAGTGCGGTCACTTCCAACTTTATATAGTAGAGTGTGAAAGTAATCCCTGCACAACTTTAAAGATGTCTGTTTGTTTTCCCGCCATCACACAGTTCGGTCATTTCCAACTTTATATAGTAGAGTGTAAAGGTAATCCCTGCACAACTTTAAAGATGTCTGTTTGTTTTCCCGCTATCACACAGTGCGGTCACTTCCAACTTGATACAGTAGGGTGAAAAGGTAATCCCTGCACAACTTTAAAGATGTCTGTTTGTTTTTCCGCCATCATACAGTTCGGTCACTTCTAACTTGATACAGTTGGGTGTAAAAGTAATCCCTGCACAATTTTAAAGTTGCCTGTTTGTTTATTGATATTCTTGTAGATGATGACGGATAAAAGAAACTAACGGTTAGGCAAGTGACGACTAATCGAAATTTTACTGTATGTCCTTTAGATGCTGCAAAATTAATTGTTTACTTGGAGAAAACCTTTAAGATTCACTCACTCAAGTAATTCACACTTCTTTCGCTGGAAGATCGATATTACATAAACAATTCTCTGTGCATTTCTGTCGTTTGTATATAATGCTTTTATCCTTCAAGGAGCCCCAACATAGAACATAAAAAGAAAGATATTCACTGTCTACTTTCTTTCTTTTTCCTAGAGGAACAACTTGATCAGTTCATTGATATTGGATGTGGCTCTTGTAATTTCTTATGCAATATTTGCTTTAAACTTTCCTGTGCTCTCTAGGGAAATTTGTAAGGAAATAGTGGATTGCTATTTCGAGGAAACGTGATCAAAAACGATATTTCATTGCGAAAGAAAAAAATTATTTCTCTGTTCTTTCAAATTCTATTTGAAGTTGTTTCCAAGTTTTTTATAAGCGTTTTTGAATGTTTGTTCTGATTTGCATTCAGTGCTCTGATTTAAATGAGAAGTTCTGTTTGTAAATCATATTTCCTTGACATTGACACGTCTTCTCTTAGAAATAATGAATTTTCTCCCAAAACCCAAGATGCACCCAGAATGCAACTTTTACAGCATCGGCGCGGTACGGTACTTTAGTATGAGGAAAGAATACCTTTCTTGCCGAGCAAAATATCACCTTTTCGAAATTTGGTCAAGCAGCGATACATTTCAGATTTAACTACTCCTTCATAAAGTACTCCGATTTTAGATACAATTTATACAATACTTTTCCAATTTTTTTCTAAACAATGTTAGAACTTTCTCAGGAAACTAGAAAAAAGATAACTCTTTAAGGCAACCATGGACCATCAAAATCATATTTTTAAATTTTCAACTAATTAATTCGAAATTTTGCAGGCGTGAACAGGAGCACTATATAAGACAACACACGAACTTTCACTGCAAAATATTTATTTTTTCCGAGCTTAAAAACAATCAACTAGGAAAAGTAGAATAACTTTTAAAAATAATAAATATAACTTAAACTTTAAACAGAAACAACAAAATAACAAAATTTAAACAATAAAATTTATACAATTTTTAAGTAGCGCGCAATTGCAGCTACATACAAAAACAAAGAATAATGGAAATAAATATCAATCAAAAAAGCCAGAAAAAGTAGATAAAAAGATAAACTCAGAGAGAATCGAATTAAACAAACAAGGAATCCATTCTAGTCCATTTTATCAAGGACTAAGGACTTGATTCGAAATGGATTCAAAATAATAATACAAAATATTTGGGAAATTTTTCTGTAAGAAGATTGCATTACGCCAAATATAGCTTCTCTTAGCCCGAAATTCCCCAACAAAAGGTAAAGGAGGTATGCACATCTAAAAAGCATTATTTTAAAAGAAAAAGGAAAACCAAGCACAAACATAAAAACGCTAATAAGATTGATTTAAAAATATTAGCCATCTGGCTGTTAATAATAACAGTCATCATAAAAATAAACTTACCCCATGCCCAGAATAGAGAAGGGGAAAAAATGCCCTTACGTTATTACAAACCCATCACAATCCCACGCTAACTTTCTGTTAAAATGAGTAATAAGCAAATTTTTTAAAGAAATACTAGAACCATGGCGCCATCTATATTCAAAAAGACAGAACAGAAGGAGAGAAAACAGGAATTTTATGGAATGGAACTATTTAGACACATTAATAAAAATATTCTATTTATTTCCGAGTTATGGGTAAAAATATCATGAAATTTTATCCAAGTTTAAAAACATATATGGAGAAGAAATTTTGGCATTCATATCGAAGTTATTTTGTTATTAATCTGTAAATATTTTCTTCCATATCAAATACTAGGCACATTTTTTCTAAAATCAATAGTTTCGAATTATTATGCGTGTTCATTTTGAAATTAATTTCTGGAACATAAAAATTAAAGCGATTTTGAGTCATTTTGGAGCGCCTGGAACATTTATCATAAAGGCCATTAATTTTTCTTAAAAATTGCATTTATACCATAACTCGAAAATAAATAAATATATTGCAGTGAAATTTTGTGTCTTGAATTATATAGTGCTCCTGTTCACGCCTGCAAAATTTCGAATCGATTAGTTAAAAAATTAAAAATATGATTTTGATGGTCCCTTGTCGCCTTAAACTGAGTAAATTGTGAATCAAAGCTCACCAGTGCATATGGAATAATCTAGATCTTGAAGATCTCGATAAGAAGAATGGAAGCACTAAATCTTCCTGTCGCTTTTGTCGTATCAAGAATATCAATAAATAACTACGAATATCTATAATCTTCTATATAAAATATTAATGTTAGAAACAATTTTTGGTTAATTAATTTATAATTTTTACAAATAGATCAATATTTTAAAATTGACATTATTTTCAAAATTGTTAATGTTTCTGTACCGGTTATATAAAAGGTATTGCAGCATGTACAAAGTGCTGGAAAAGCTAGTTTTCCCGAAGACGAATCAAGATCATATAACTACACAGAATCCAAAATGTGGTCTGTTTTGTCGTATTGCAACGGGATTTCACAATGATCCCTCAGGAAACAGTCATTCTTGACCTGCGCATTGGAATATATGTTAAAAATAACAATCATAGACATTGGCATATATCACAAATGAATTCCATCCTTCCCAAGGTACCAAACATATCTGATTGAAGCTTTAGAATTTCGCTCAGGAAACAGTCATTCTCGACCTGAGGATTGGCATATGTGTTAAAAATAACAATCATTTACATTAGTGTATATCAAAAATAATTTATATCCTTCTCAAGGTACCAAACATATCTGGCGGAAGTTTTAGATGTTCCCTCAGGAAACAGTCATTCTCGACCTGCGGATTGGCATATATGTTAAA
>BGPR01002011.1:179501-196040 GCA_013235015.1 Araneus ventricosus
TAAGTAGCTTTTAGTTTTATATGTCAGATATTAGATTCTATGTAGATTTTAATAAACATCTTTTAACATTACCTGCATTCTACTTTTCTCATTTTAAGATATATTTGAGATATACAAAACTTAAAGATTTTTAAAAATTGCAAGTTTGTTAGGAAGTTAAAAATATCAACGTTAAGTATCTTTTAGAATGATGTCAGCCGATTGGATCAAATCATGCATTACAATTCACTTTGAATGGTGAGATTTCACATAATCCATATTTATATTCTTTGATAAAACTGAACTTCCACGGTTACTCATGATAATTTGTACCCAACACGTATACGTTTTGTATTCCCAATATAATATGGTTAAAATAAATTTATGATTGATTTGAAATTTCCAAACTACACGTGTAGTGAAATTTGCACCATTATTTATTTCACAAGATAAATTGCCCTCAAAGCAATTCTGAAGTAAAATCTCAAGAATAAATTGACTCTATAGAACGTATTTCAATACCAAATGTTAAAGTAAAATATAAAAATCTGGCTTTGGATCAAGTAGGTCACGGTCTTGCTTTGTAAATGACCCCATCTCTTTGTATAGTCAGGTTCTTTGTTCTACGCCAGACTACATGCTTTCAAACCTTCTACAGGATGTGCTTTTCCTTGTAAGCAGTTTAAACAATATAAAGTTCATAAATATTTAACATCGTTTAGTTTATCAGAAACACTTGTCTTTTACCCTTCCTATCATCTTTCTGGCAAAAGGCCAAATAGGTTCAGGAGAAAAGGGCATATATCTACATGATTTGTTATCTAGTTTCGATTTCATTTGATTTGTTAGGTTTTCGTCTCTTTTTGAAGCTACAAGGCTACCATTTGGTAACGGCGACACCAAACTTTGATGACGCGGACTGTCTTATTCCGAAAAGATAAACGACAGCTGTATTCTGGTGGACCTTTACTGCATAATTTTTTGCAATGATTTAGTATCAGAGGCTGCACACATTTTTTAGAATTATTGTTGTGCCTTGATGGCGATCTCTTTTTCCTTTTCGGAAGACCACGACTCTTCAATCGAATGTCGAATCCGATGAGCTGGTGCATATTGTTACAAAAATCGTTCTGTGGGTGTATGGTGTAAATAGTCCAAAACGCAGGATAATGGAGAATGAAGGTATATTCACAAATATGCAGTAAAACATGTAGCACAGGTAACAGGAAACAATAGATCTTGCACAGATTAGCAAAGTAAATAGTCAACAATTCACAGGTGATAACAGTTCAGCACTTTGAGATTTAGCAACACAAACAATCAGCAAATCACTAATGACGACAATAACAGCACTTTCAATAGCGCTCAGCTCACCAGCTTTCCAGCTCGCCCTACAGACGTAACTCCAAAGTCGTTCAACACTGCCCTCTCTGATCCAAGTTCGGCCCTTATATACTCTCCCCGACGGGCCGTGACGTCACATGGAGTTTTCTCGTACATTCAAGCGTATTTCCTTTCCTAATAGAGATATCGAGAAAATTGTCGCATTTTCTGGAATCATCGATTTGTCGCCAAGGTCAGGGGTCCAGTCCCGGCTACTCCATACTTACCCCGTCAAACTCTCTCTTTCCAAACATAAGACTATTGAGGCAGAAAACCGACATAACATTTTTGCAACAATATTAAACATGTATAATCTCAACTGTCTTCGTATTCATGTGAAGTGGAAGGCTGAAGCGTCTTCTTTATCCAACACAATTTACGAAAGCTGACTCCTATAGACATCACGTTGCTTCAAATCCATTTTGAAAGAAATGCTGCAGCTCTAAAGGAAGGAGTTCTACTGTAAATAAATAAACAATTATATAGAGCATTCTTATTCACAGGTTCATGTAATGAATATTAGAATGTGATATTCTTTAGACGAAAATTAACCCTACAGCAAAGAGCGAGTTTTTTTTCTGTATATAACATCGCGGACTGTTTTCAATAACACTTTGTATGCAACTTCTACACAAAATTCCAAATATTTTTCGAATTTTAATGCAACTTTTAAAATTCGGGGGATATTCCTTATAAGTTCTAACATATGCAATAGACTTTCCCAAGTGTATCATGGGCATACCTGACTTTCTTTCTTTTTCTTCTCCTAAGTTGTGTTACAGAATTCGGGTTTTTGTATCGGTTTTTTCCACTAAATTTTGTTATAGAAATTGTTTTGTTGTTGTTTCTCTTCTTTTTCAAAATTGTTTTCCTTTAGATTTTATTTTTCTGTCTCTCTTCTCTAAATTATTTCTCAGACTTCTTTTTTTTTACTGTTTATTAGATTTTATAAAATTTTCATTTCTTGTTTATTTTATGTATGTTTCTTTATTTAGTACGCTTATTTGTATTTATTTATTATTTATGTTTGCAGATATTTATTATGTTTGCTGTTTGTATTTTATTATATTTATATTCACAATTGTATTTTGTATTGAATTACTTTTATTGCATTATTTTACTTATATTTTTTGTATTATATTATCAAATTCTTTGTATTTTGTTGTATTCTATTATTTTGTATTTTATTACTTTAATATTTGTATTGGAAATTTTCTTCCCGTCCACTCGTGACATGCTTTACAACCTTCAGGTGAGCAGAGTCTGTGTGGACAATAAAAAAAATATTTCTTCTACCACCGACTCGTGACATGCTTTACACCCTTTGGGTGAGCAGAGTCTGTGTGGACAATAAAAAAATATTTCTTCTACCACCGACTCGTGACATGCTTTACACCCTTTGGGTGAGCAGAGTCTGTGTGGACAATAAAAAAATATTTCTTCTACCACCGACTCGTGACATGCTTTACACCCTTTGGGTGAGCAGAGTCTGTGTGGACAATAAAAAAATATTTCTTCTACCACCGACTCGTGACATGCTTTACACCCTTTGGGTGAGCAGAGTCTGTGTGGACAATAAAAAAATATTTCTTCTACCACCGACTCGTGATATGCTTTACACCCTTTGGGTAAACAGGGTCGGCGTGGGCAATAAAAAAGTCCTAGTTGTTCTTTATAATCAACGTTGAACAACATCACTTGCCATGCTGAATGGAATAATATGGACGTTCCGAGGTAAATGGAAAAAAGAGCTGAAAATATCCTTCTTCAGATTAATTTAAGGTCAAAATTGTTATGAAAATGCTCTTAATTTCATTACAAAGAAAAGTGTCACATATTTGTTAAGTTCTGACGAAAGGAAAAACGTTTCCTTCTTTTGTCACTTTGCATTTTTAGTGTAAGTATTACAGAAGTTAATTTTTCATCTAATTTTACTCTTTAATATTGTTTCACGGTTTACAATCGTTGAATTGACTTTCACTCATATTTCTGTTGGCTTCTCGATTGACATTCATAAGACTTCTTTTAAAACAAAACAACATTTATTAAGCACAACCATTTCACTTCGTAACTGCATGCAACGTAACTTCGTTCAATCGTACCGTACTCATCACTTCTCGTAATCATCTCTCTCTAGACTGTTTTCTAAAATCAAATTTAAAGCAGCGCAACATCTTACTATTGCCACTTACCTGATATCATACACTGATATACAATAATTATGTTGCAGTCATACTTTTGTCAGGCATAATATTAAAGACGCTTACATATCGGTATGCCAAATCATGCAAGTTGATACTATTCTTTCGTTTATTACATCGTTTATTTCGTTTATTACATTTTCGTTTATTATTTCGTTTACATTCGAAGCATTTGAAAACTGCGGAAAAAATGTATTAAAAATAAAAGTTCGAAAAACTAGTTTTTCGAACTCTCGTAAAAATATATTTCTAATTTTTTTTTAAAGTATTGTTCCAAACATCAGTAGTTTCATGCTCCATTAATTTCCCTAGGCTATATCCCGGTTATAAGAAAAATCCCATACCTTGATCAAAGCTGGAATTTCGTTTTAGAAATAAAAAAATTTCAATCAGTTTTTCCCTTCGGAATACCACCGTTTGAGGCGAGTAGAAAAATCTGCATCATGGAAATTTATTTTTCCTTTCCTGAAAAATTCCTTCTAAATTCCTCCGCTTTCTCATATATTTCTCGAGCATTTCTTTTCTCCTGAGAGGCCAGGAAAAGCAGACCAATTTCAGACATTCTCTATCATCTTTCGCGTGGTAGCGGAAAAAGCTTTTATATTTACGGACATCTCGTCTTCGCGACGTAAATATGCTTCTGCGGAAGGTTTTTTCTGCTGTTGCAGATGGTTTCGCTAAACCACAGTAGTATAAAGAAAGCTTATGAATCCCAGAACCGCTGCCATCGATTTTGATGCTGCAATTGCTTCTAGAACTATCCATGAAGTTTGTGTCTTTTGAAAACGGCAGAAGCTTATGATGTTTTATAGCATTCTTATTCTTGAAGAACCGAAGTATAATATATACTAGCATTACACGCACGGCGTTGCCCGTGGAATCAGGACTGGGGGGGAAAATGCCCACAATGACACGAAAAAGTTTTGAAAACAAAACCAAAATAAAAGATACGCGTTATTGATTTTCCCGCTTATTTTTCCTTGCGATAATGACATCTATCAAAACAGACTTGTGTATATTATTGAGATGACGATGACGCGAATGTAATGACGTCACCTGCCGGAAGGAATCGGATTGTAATGAAAGCATATGACGTCACCTGCCGGAAGGAATCGGATTGTAATGAAAGCATATGACGTCACCTGCCGCGAGGAAGGTCACGCACCAGCCAATGAAATTGCAACAATGCGTTCTGGAATCGTCCGGAGAAACTCTTGTTGTTAAATCTCGCTAGTAAAAAAACTGTTTAAACTGATCAGGAAACAATTAATTTAAGAAAACGAAAAAAAGATATTTTAACCGTTCTTAACCTTTGTTTTAAATCCGACAGAAATTTTCCAGTTATAAGCTGAAAAAAATTAAAATTTAAGAGATGTTAGAACGTCAGATGCGATAATTTGAAGAAATCTTAATTAAAAATTACCATAAAAGTGACTATTTTTCAAAATTCAGTAAATTACGTTAGACATATGAAGCAAACTTCATTAGAACGGAAATCGTTTGTTCTTTCCGATGGTGTAACTGTTTTTTTTTTGCACAATTATTTGAAGCTCAGAAATGAATGCGAAAAATCACCCAAAACAACACAAAATATTAAATAAAAATTTTTTTAGATTAAATTTTAAAATTCCGGCTTCGAGGTGCGTTGAGTCACCATTACGACTACCTGTGAGCAAAATTTCATAGCTGAAAGTGAGATAGATTCGTTTGGACATCGCAGACACACACACGTACACGAACATTGCTTTTTATAAGTATAGTTATTTTTCAACCTCATTTGTGCAAATGTATGCAAAATTCTACATAAGTTGGTACGAAAACGATAAAATGATTCGAAAGTGCTAAAAAACTGAAAGCGCATTGTCTGAAAATTATTCGGCCTTTTTTGTTTGCATAATTTGCTACCTCTGCCTGTAAAATTATTTAATTATTGCACAAGGAAGGAATTATTAAATGATTTTCATTCATCCACTTTAAATAATATAATAAATAATTCGAAAAAGAACAGAGACTTAAGAAGGTGAAGAGAATAGATGTTATCCGTTTTTTTACTGGGTTAAAAGATTGAAGAATATTTGTTGAGATTTTTAAGTTAATTATTATTTTATTAACAAATTTACCTATTTAATATCTTTTTTGTTTTATTTCATCGCATTCATTATTTATATTTGGATTATTTAGTTATTTTTATTACTGGGTTTTTGTATAATTCTTCATGATTCTCCTCGTGCATTAAAAAAAGTTCCCACGATTACATTCTCTTATGAAAATATTAATTTGCATATACAAAGCTCATCCGGAAAGTAAGTACCGTTTGGCTATTAAAAAAGATTAGCAGTTTGTTTTCATTTGCATTTTATTACATAAAAATCTACACACCTTAAACTACTTTTCGACATATTCACAATGCGAATTAAAGCATGTGTCATATCTTGGCACTAATTGCAACATACCCGCTTCATAAAATTCGGCCGCCTGCGACCTGAACCAGTTCTGGACATTTACCTTAATCTCATTATCACTTGCAAATTGTTGGCCGGCAAGAAATTTCTTGAGATGAGAAAACAAATGGAAATCAGATGGAGCTAGGTCCGGACTCACTTTCACTTATAAGGTCGAACATTTCTCGCATTCAGAAACTTGAAAACGGCTCTTATTTCACAGTTGGCGGGCCGATCGATTGTTTTAAACATGATTACCGACAAACAATGACTTCAAACGTTAACGTAAGCAAACAAAATGGCTAGGCTAATTCGTTCTCGAGTTGAAGGACGTAGCCACGCATGCGCGACCTTCGTGCTTTCATATGCGCGGGAGATATGCGCAAACGGTACTTACTTTCTGGGTGAGCTTAGCACATTCAAATCTTTGTTCTTGTTCTGTTTGTATCATTTTTGAATTAAATTAATTATGTTTTTGTATCATTTTTAAATAAATTCTTTTTTGCAGAGACTGTTGGATCCATCCATGTAGAAAGAAAGGTTATGAAAAACAGTATTATCCTTGCCGTCTCAATCGTTCTCTGTTTTAGTGGATTCTCGGCCCTACAAAGTCTTCAAAGTTCTTTATTTCCAGCTATTGGGTTGCAGTCTCTGAGCATCTTGTACTTCTTCGCAACTTTCTCCTGCATTTACGGACCCATCATTGACCAGAAAATTGGAATAAAATGGACGTTTTTCATCGTTTCGTCGTTAGAAGCATTGTACGTACTCGCCTTCCATTACTACCATCCTTTTGCATTGATAACATGTGCCATTTTTCTTGGACTTGGTTTGGGGCCAATGATCAGAGTCCAGAAATCATACCTCAGTCGAAACATATCCAGACTTTCATACGTGACCCAAGCCATGCGCAACAAAATACAGCAACGCTACTTAAGAATATTTTTTCTCACCTCAAAGTCATTTTATTTCTGGGGAAATCTCGCTGCAGCAATAATAATGGAATATGCTGGCGGAATCTACTCGGAGAGCTCTTCGTTGTCAAATTTTACCGAAGCCACAGTCACAGTTATCCAGCATACCGAGTTGTGTTATGAAAGATTATGCAAAAATGGGATTTATCCGGTGGAATCAGATCCAGACGATGTGATTGAGTCCTCCACGACTGTACCATCAGGCGCGACCAAAGTTTTCATCTACGTTTTCACACCAGCCATTGCCATAGCAGCTCTTATCGTTTTTATATTCTTGGAAAAAGTCGAAGCTTTGCTGGAACAAGATCCAATGGAAAGATCGCTGTTTCACCAGACCATGCGCCAAATGAGACTTATTTTGGTGGATAAAAACGTGCGTCTTGCTTTGCCAATGCTCATATTCATTGGAATTGAACAAGCCTTCATAGTTGGCGACTTCACTCGAGTAAGTTAAACATTATTCTTTTACTATAAAATCACCTGTCATGGTATAGCGGGTGCAAATTGCCTCTTCATTCCAGAGATTTCCCGTCAAATTTGATATGTCTAAATAGATATATATGCAAGAGAAATGCTTAACATTGATTGAAAACAAATAAAATAAAAATATGTTTTATGTCAGGAAATATTTTTTATTTACATATTATTTACATATTTCTTTATTCAGAAAACCTCTTGGTGAACAACATTCCGTGCGAAGTATTTTTTGTTGTTTAATAATTTTCCTTGTACTTCAGATGTCTTTGTGTAAATTTTAAAGTTGCCAAAAAATATTATCAAATTATATCATCACGATTGCAATAAATAATTAGATACATCGTGGCGTCCAAACTATATCACGCGCATGATATACCACTGACGTGATTTACTACTTTCTATTAAAAAACGGAAATTAATTTGAAATAAATAATTAATATAATTTAAAATTTCTCGGGAACTATTAATCATAGCGAGATAAATTTTATATCAATCGATAGCAAATTTTATTTCACTATTTTAGAGCTATTAAATTTGGAATTAGACCAACAATTACTTTTTTAAATTTAAAATTACTGAAATTTAGGTGCTCTAACAATGAAATAAAGATATTTAACGTCTCGCAGTGCTATGGCTCGAATTTTATTGTTGGTGACGTCAGAGCGTTACCGGATCAGTAAGAGACAGATTTAGTAATATAAAATGTTTCCAATACCAACTTTTATTATATACATTTTATAAATTGCATCAATCATTTTTATATAAATTTGTTATTTATATGCCAGGAGATTAAGCTTATTATTTTTGAAATATTATTTCAAAAACGGAATAATTTGTTTCGTGTGTTTCAAATTAAAAATATGAATTGGAAATCAAGTTTTTTAAAGCGGTTTTAACATATTTTTAATGAATCCAAAATGCAAATAAATTAAACGTTAAAGTTCATAGAAATATTAATTGTTTATAGCATTCATTTTTGTCATATATAAACTGATGCAAGTTGGACTACTATAAACATCAATAATTCGATCATATGTCGATTAGATCAATAGGTCGTTTTTATTTCAATACTTCATGCATTTTAACTGAGAAATTACTCTACAATCGCTTCCATAGGTATTTGAAAACTTAGCAATTTTTCGTAAATTTCAGAACTAGTGCTCCGATTAGTTTTAACTGAATTCTACATTTCTTCCTCCTGTAGAAAATTTAAATGAGATTCTGGAAAACTCAATTTCGTTTAAATTCGCTTCATCGAAAATATTTTAAAAATTTTCCTCAATTCTTTCACTATTTCATCACACGATGTATGATTTCATTTCGTACAGATAGAGCAAACTATCATTAAATTTAAATAAAATGTCCAGCCAATAATATTTAGTTAAAAAAGTAAATATTATTTTCAATGATCGTGATTTATTTTTGATAGATGTTTAAAAAATTTTCTTGTGTTACTCTGATACACTGCAAAATAAAAAAAATTAATTAAATATTAAGGGATTCAGTTCAAAGTTTACATAGAAGTGAAAGTAAATATGCTTTTTAAGAAATCGTCCTGATACACAAAAAATTATCTTCATATGAAGATAATAATTCATAAAAATTATCATTTGAAGATAATTTTTTGAAACTTTTCTTATGTTACGCTGATCCACTGCAGAATAAAAAACGTTTTAATTAAATATTAAGGAATTCAGTGCAAAGTTTACATAGACGTGAAAGTGAATATGCTTTTTAAAAAATCATCCTGATACACAAAAAATTATCTTCATATGAAGATAATTTTCATGTGATTTCACATATTGGTAACAATTCCGGGCTGGAAAATATTTATATTTTTTATGATGAAAAGAACTACCTTTAAAATTGTCTGGAATAATTTTTATGGCTTTTCCTAATCCTTAAGCTATATAATTAACATTTTTTTAACAAATTTAACCTTTAAATGCAGCAGATTCATGGACTCATTTCAAATACGCGTTATAAAATTATTCACATGAGAAAATCATCAGGTATAGATTAGCTTTGAAATTATTAATGCGCCGAGAAAATTACTAAGAATACTTTATCCAGCGCAAGATGAGGTTTTCAAAATTCAACAGTTTCCTTCTCAACCATTCAAATTTAAAGCGTTTCCTAGATTGAGCTTAAGCATAAAGCTTAACTCGTATCCATTTTCTAATGAAATTTAGAAACAGTAGCCTTTGTTAACTTAATTTTATACCAGATGAGCAGAAGAGAAGATAAATCTTGAAATATTTAGTTGTCATCAAAGATTCAGAACTTTTCTATGGCTCAGAATTTTACGCGGATGATTTTAACGAACTAGAAACAAGTGCCATTACATCAATTTATTTAAGCAAAATTGCTTTCTCGTTCATAAATTCAATTCGAGAGAAATTAGCTGACAAGAAATGTGCAGTTACGGCATATTTTGAAACTCGATCAATATAATTGCATCTGTAAAAATACCTATAAATTTGATGTTATTCTTTTACGCATTCTTAGGTATGCTATGTATGCTGTACCACTCTTAAAAAGTGGCTGAAAGAATACCACCAAATTGATAGGTATTTTTCACTGCATATAATCTGGTACAGCTGCTGGAACACCAGAACCATTCCCAAGAACTAATCTGTTTATCATATAACCCTCTGTAGATAGTACTATAAACTTTTCTATTGCATCTCCCATATGGCAGTGCTGGATTTAATGCTAGTGAATGAAAACAAGAACAGGAAGTGGAAATGAACCAACGATTTTAACGTAGGACTACGTTCCTCCCATTGGGGTCTCAGGAAGGAATTTGAATCACACGCCAAAACGTCACAAAAAACGTTGCATGGGAGATCCTCTATAACTCGTTGATTAAATACGTTAGAAACATAACTAATGTCTTATTTTAGAGATAAAAGGTAACAAGAGAAGTTACAAAGGAAATTGAAAATCGGAAAAGAGTCACGCGGGTAAAGTAGTCCGACGCCTTTAACATCAGTGGCTGTTGGAAAAAGAGAGCTTCTCGTCATTTTTTGTCATTCATTGACTGAAAATAACGATGTTCAAGGGCTTAAACGGAGTTTATAAACTCACAGGCTCTTAATATCAATTCTAAAATAGTGCTGTTAGGTAAGTGGCATTAACAGTGGATTGCCAATATAATGTGGACACGTTAAAATTTGCATATTTTTTTAGAATATCTCCCGAAAATCTGCATAGATTTTCTTAGAATTTCGAACATGTAAAGATTAGGCTTGCACTCACATTTTACAGTGAAGATTAGATCAAGAGAGTATTTAAGGGATCGACCAGAAAGTGATGAAGACAAAAAGAATTTCGACTCATTAGACTAGAGGGGTCGCAACCAAGTTTTTTTTGAAGAAAAGGCTTATATTTTTTATTGCCAAATAAATTTCTTTGAATTTAGCGACCCACAAAAATTTTCTCGAGACCCCCAGAGGGATCGCGACCCATAGTTTGAGCACCACTGCTCTAGAATGGGAGAGTTGAATGCATATTTACGGATCCTACTACTGTTCTGATTGATGTCGCTTTTTATTGGCTCTCAGCGTCACGTGACTTGGCAGGCTTTTAAATGACGTCAAAGCGCTTTAGCCTAAGTTTATGTTTATATACCCGGTTTTATATAAGCAGTAATGCAGGCAAGTTTAAGTCTTTTATATACATCTGAAATAATCCCATCATCATCATTCGATTTTTTTTTCTAATTTTTATAATATATTGATATTTAATGACAGTCTTGATATTGATTATAAAAGGGTTATTTATCCATGATTGTTATATTCTAATGATGAATTCATCATTCCCTTTAGAAATATCCAAATAATCGTAATTAAAAGGTAATTTTGCTTTCTCCATGATACAATAGCTAAGACAAAAATCGAAATTTAAACTAAGCGCGTTCCTATGACGTCATTCAGAAGCAAGCGAAGTCACGTGATGCTGAGAGCCAATGAAAAGCGACCTCAATAAGAACCGTAGTAGGATCCGTAAATATGCGAGCTGAATGGGTGTGAGCCTTTGAAACCTAGTTACTATTACCATGAATGTAGTGAGAGGGTTAGTTTGGTTTAGTTTAGTTACATTAACGTCCCGTTTTGAAGCAACACGAGGGCTATTTTGGGACGGATCTCCCGTTATGTAGTGGGGAGGGAGTTATTGCTTAAGTACGACTGGGGCATTTTCCTATTTTGCTCCTATAGAGCACTCGTTTTAAATGGATGTTCTGAGATTTAATCCTCCATTAATCTAAGGGTTGAGGATCTAAGACAGGTGTTTGTGTGAGGTGTTTTGAGTATTAATGTGCGAACGGTATCCTTTTGGTACTAAATCGAGAGTGATCTACCACTTTCTAATTGACTTTTTTCTCGTATCTTTCATCGTTTTCAAGATAGGACCACTAATTCCAAAATTTGCAGATAGATGGCGTTGTAAGTTGTCTCATCGAGTAGCACATAGCCTTTTTACTATATCTGGACACCAACTTTATGGCCTAAGCTGTCGCCGTTTAGAAGTTAAGGGGGGTGTAAGGGATATAAGTGAGAACCCTGTATGTGTGTACCTGTATGGTGTCGTTTGTAAAAGAATTTAGTTTATTTATGTACAACAAAGGGTTTATGCACATAATTTTGTTATTTGAATGGTCATCAGTTGCATAAATCGTCGCTTAACAAGCAAAAAAAAACCACCTATCTCAATTTTTTGAAATTTCAAATATGAAGATTCAAATGAATTTTTCTGAAACAACAACGAATATTTCTGAATTTTTTAAAGATATATTATGAACATAAAACCACGTGTTCCAACCAGAAGTGAAAAAAATTCAGAAATATTCGTCATTGGTTGAGAAAAACTCATTTGAATCTTCCTCTTTGAAATTTCAAAAAATTGAGATAGGTGGTTTTGCTTGTTGAGCGACGACATAAGTCATTTTTGCAATTTGAAAAAATACATGCATAAGTTAAAAATAAAAAATTTAAATTATCTTTCGAATTTTCCTTATTCCCCATTCATATAAATTCCATACTTGATATTTAAAAATAAAAATTAGTGCTGAGTAAAGATAAAGTGGAAAAAATTTGCAATTTGTTATTTCGCTAGAAAGGAAATTTCATTGTTAAGTGGCAATTATGTCGATAAAAAACATCTTTCCTTAACTTTTCTTTCTAATTAACTTTTATTAAAATTGAAACTGTCAGCACATGCATTAAACTATAAACGTCTAGGTGAAAACATTTCCTCCTCACATTTATTGCTGAAACAATTTTAATTTTAATTAAGTCTCTTAAGATTTGCTACCCGGAGGTTTTACGATTCAGTTCAATTTAATTTTACTTTATATTTTTACATTATCTTTAAAACTAGAAAATCATTCGTGATGGTATGACGGGTGCTAATTGCCTCTTCATTCGAGAGATTTCCCGTCAAATTTGGCGTGTTTAAATAGATATGTATGCGAGAGGATGTTTAACATTGATTGAAAACAAATAAAATAAACATATGTATTATGACAGGAAATAGTTTTTTATTTATATATTGTTTACATGTTTCTTTATTCAAAAAATCTCTTTGTAAACAATATTCCGTGCGAAGTATTTTTCGTTGTTTAATAATTTTCCTTGTACTTCAGATGTCTTTGTGGAAATTTTAACGTTGCCAAAAAATATTATCAAATTATATCATCACGATTGCAATAAATAATCAGATGCATCGTGCGTCCAAACTATATCACGCGCATGATATACCACTGACGTGATTTACTACTTTCTATTACAAAACGGAAAATAATTTGAAGTATACGATTAATATAATTTAAAATTTCTCGGGAAATATTGATCATAGCGAGATAACTTTTATATCAATCGTTAACAAACTTTATTTCTCTATTTTAGAGCTATTCAATTTGAAATTAGAACGACAATTACTCTTTTAAATTTAAAATTACTGTAATTTAAGTTCTCTAACAATGAAATAATGCTGTTTAACGTCTCGCAGTTCTATAGCGCGAGTTTTATTGTTGGTGACGTCAGAGCGTTACCGAAAGACAGATCTGTACTATTATATTAGTAATAATGCATTCAAAAACCAAAATATATTTGTTGCGATTAATTAATTTAAAATCCCATATAAAGCATTTATTTGCAAAATCTGATTTCTTAAATCCCTATTAACAGAATGAACAGTACCAAAATAGCATTTCCACAATCAATTATTATTCCGTAAAATTGGAATTGAAGAAATTTATTTTTATTACTGCTATATAATTGCGAAAAGACACTTTTAATTTTTAATATCGTATCTTAATTGGATAGAATAAATGCGCAAAACGCTACTTTTAATTTAAACGATGCTGCTCTTAAAAGGTAATTATCGGCAGAAACGATTTCGATCAATTATTGTTTCTCGTTTTCCAGAAACGATGGTTTTAAATCGCTGGCATTCTAAAAATAGCTTTTAGCTTCTTCATATTTACAGAAAAATTAAAAACGATTGATCTGCATTAATTAAGAGTTCCATTTAAATTTTTTGTTGTTGTGACTTTTAAAAAACAATACTTGTTTAGAACTCTCTCTAAATTATTACTCTAAAAACTAAAATAAACTCTTCATTCATACTCTAAATAAGAAATCTCCAATTTATCGACTGTAACTGCCGTTTTTATTATATGAAGAATACAAAGTTAAAGATTTAAACTCAAATTTTAAAGACATTTTTCTACTCTACTAAAACAACGTTGCCATTCCTGAAAAAACAAACCTTTTAAAACATAGATAATATAAATAGACAATCAATTACAAAACATGTAATATAAAGAAAATGGTAACAGTAATCAACCGTTTGAGGTTAATGAAATATTATTTAGAGTTTTTAGTTATGAAAATGTAAAGGAAAAATATTAAAATCAAAATATTGTTCAGTACTTCTTTTCTCAATATATTCTAATTAGAAATGAAAAATACGATTTACAAAGAAGAAAATACGTTGTTTAATGAACTATATTTTAAAACAGAGAATTTAAGAAGCGCATCTGATTCATTAATGGATCATTTCTGTTTCATTGGTTATTTTATTGATAATAATTATTTTTAATCTGCCATACATTATATGCGGCGACTTGGCTCGCGTTTGGTTCACAATTGGCGACATCATTTTAGCCGTGCGCGAGCGAAAAATCTCTAAATAACGTAGAATTCCGCCAAATTTTGGCGACATTGGCGCCCACCGACTTGGCTCGCAATTGGCGACATTTGCGCCCGACTAACGGAAAAGTACCATATTTTTTTATGAAAAGTTTGCTCTGGCACGTTTTCTGATAATAAATAGAAGAAATTTAACCATAATACAATTCCCGTTCAGGAGCGGCTCGTGTGTAGGGACTGCGGTACTGCACCACCCCAGCTTTTTCCATTGTGTAAATTTAATGAATTTATTTTATTTCGCAATTAATATTTAAATTTATCAACAATCTAACGCAATTTTGTATTAAACGATTACGATATTCAAATGAAACGCGAAGAAAAACCTACGCAGAAAACAAAGTTCTGTATCTTATTTTTTCACTACCCGAAGAAGAAGCGCACAGGAGAAAGTAACAACTCAAACGGGAACTGTGCATACTGCCAGCTCCGAATTCCATGCTCCATGTTTGTAAGCTGAAAATGTACTGTAGAAATTGACAGTTCCCGTGACATTAAAAACGGAATTTAAAACGTTTTCTAGCGCAGAAATTTTTTTGGCGTTCTAAAACTTTGAAAAGAAATAAAGAAATGAAAGATAATTAATGATAAATAAAAATTTAATTACAAAAAGTTTTTATAGCAATGGAATTTCTTGCAATGTAAAAGATTTTTTTGATGATTTTTAATTATAAATGCTCTTGAAATACATAATAGAAATTTTTCGTGATACAAATATGTTTTCAAAATTTTCGTGAACTCTAATATTCTGTACCTTTCTATTTGGGATCATTATTCATTATCCCAAATTAAGATTAGATAAATTAAGATTTAGTTACGAATATTGATAAGTATATTCCCAATTTAAATTATCGCAGTCCACATTTAGATAGGTGTAATAGAATAAATTAATCATTTTTTTCTCTTCTTGGTATTCCCGTTACTACATAATACCTCAGAGCTCGAACTCAGCTTTCTAACATTAGAAATTAGAATTATTTTATTTTATTAGAATAAGAATTATTTTCTGACGCACACAATACGAATCGGGATACGATTACATGTAGCGATTTTGATTTCAATTGATATAAAAAAATTTTAATCATCGTTGATTAATGTTTTTGTTCTTTCTCTGAGAACAAAACAAGAATGGATTTCGTTTTTTAATAATTTTTAATGATACTAATAAATAGTATTCGCTTACGCTTCTGTTCATATTAGTTACACTATAACATTTTTTCTCGTTAATTAATAAGAAAATTAATTAAAATTAATCGAGCTTAAATTCGTATTAAAATTAATTTGTTAAAATACTTACCTACTTTGAGAAAAGATGTTATTAGTTATTCATCAAATATAAACCTACTTAAAGTTAATGAAAAAAGCCAAAAAATGTAAGTGGTTCAAATATGCATTACTGCGCAGTGAAGGATTAAAGATGAGCAGGAAGGACAGCAGCCCTAAGATTACATACTGACACTGTAAGATTACCGCCGCTGTCCCAGACACAAGCAGCGGCTATAGAAGAATTATATCTGCATCAGATATACGCATACTAGCATCGTCAGTGCATATTATTCGGTAATTTCAGTTTTTTTCTAAATAATGTAAAATTTCTTTGCAACTGTATTTCTTAAGAGACAGTTCTATGAAAAGCAATTGTGTCATCAACAGAAAAGGTTTTATGTGTGCTATATTTCATTTGAACTGTATTTCTTAAGAGACAGTTCTATGAAAAGCAATTGAGTCATTAACAGAAAAAGCTTTATGTGAGCTAGATTTCATTTGATTTTAGAAGCGATTCCCCAACTTACACTTGCGCTATTATCAACAGACGATGGCGGGAAAGTAATCACTGAACTAAAATGCAGAAAAATTCTAAGTTTTTTTT
>BGPR01002012.1:0-31604 GCA_013235015.1 Araneus ventricosus
GCCCCTTAAACAGAAGACAATTTGGGCCCCCCAGAAAGTGTGGCAGAGAAGCAAAGAAGAACCTCTTCTCTAAAACACATAAACAAAATAGCCCTCTCCCCCAAGGTCCATGTTTTGGAGTTCGACACCCGTTTTTAGGGATTTACTGCCGTCGTAATTCGACCAGTCAAACAGCGGGTGGTCGAATACCCGCCCGTAGGAACGGCGTTCTGTCCACTTCCGATCATTTACAGATGTTTCACTAGCAAACCTTCGGGGCAAGGAAACAGGGTATCTCTTCCGTGAAAATTCGAGTCACAAAACTCATTAAGATACTTTACTGGTTTCGGAAGCCCCTGGAGAGACGGAAGGAATTTCATCCCTTTGTGCAGATAGACTGCGGTTCACATTTGACTACCAACCGATTCGTCCATCTTATTAATTGTCTTAATTTGATTATATCGACAAACTTTAAATTCGCCAACTTATTTAATTTTTGTTAAGTTGAAAGTCGGGGCTGGCCTTAAACCGATTGGACTGATTGCTCCAAATAGGGCCCCGCACCAGCGTGTTACAAAGAATGTAATCGAATTTATTAAAATTAAAATAAATTAATTATTGTTTATAACAAATTATTAAAAACATGTTTTTGTTGCATTACAGAAACATGATTTGTTTTAATATTTCTAAGAAAGTTTTGGAAATATAAATTACTAGCGGATGTTCACGATAAAATAAGATTTTTCAAATGTTCAGATGCGAAATAAGGGTATATAATTCCATTTGAATGTCGTGTACATAATAATAATTAATGGGAATTCAGTTTGAGTTGAATTTCCAAGCATTTCTTTTTTTTTTAACACCGAGAAGACTTGTCTCTTATAGTAATTTCGATTGTCTGAAATAAAACGATTTAACTCTTTTCTACACAATCATTAAAATAATGATGAAAATGTTGATTTAAATCTGATCATTATTTATTCTTATTAAACATGCATTTGATACCATTGCATATTTCTTTCTACTGTACCATTAAGTCTTTTAAGATGAGTATTATATAGAAATTACGAGTAGTTTGCTTACTGAAGAAAAGCTAATTTTAGTAGACTAAATTAACCTTAAACTTAAATAAATAATGTTTTTAATTATGTTTATTAAAATTTTGCAAGTGAAAGATTAATTAGCTGATCTTAAATTTGTAGTCATGAACTATATACCTTATACGGCAATTATAAATATAGCTAGAGATATTTTGAAGGAATTAGTAGTAAAAAAAAGGAAAGGTAGTTTCTGAAACCTTACCTCTTAGTAATTTTTTCTAATAACCTATTTGAAGTTTTACATCCTGTTGTTTTATAATTTAAAAAAATGTCCGATTCTATAAATAAAGAATATTGAGATTGATTAATAGAAAATTTTTGAAAATTATTAACCGCTTTGTCTGAAATCAATAGTAAATTAGAATTTTGTATTTCTTATAATCAAACTACTGAAACCATTACTCTTGAATGATTCGTTATCTCAGTTTCGTATAATGTTTTTTTTTTCAGTTTATCATAATATTTGTTCCACAAAACTTCTTATAAACAAGGCTGGGTTATCAAATAGGCAACTGCATATGGACCCTGTAGCTTTTGGGGCCCCAAGAGAATGGTGAGAATTTAATGGATTCCAGTTGCAATAACTGTAAAACCTGCAGCACTTGTCCGTCGTGTGTATTAAAAATTTTAGCATCAAACAGACTTCATGATAAAGCATATGATAACCTTTATGAACTTTATAAAGTCGTCTGTACTTTATCAGTTACCCAAGTACACTGTGAGAGAACGTTTTCAAAGCTAAAGATCATAAAGAACCGATTAAGAAATTCATTGTCAGAGGAAAACTTGGAGTCATATGTGTTGCTATCTATTGAAAAGGAATTGTTAGATAATTTGGATGGAGAAAAAATTATTGACAGATTTGCGGAGACATCTAGTGAACTGAAACGCTTTTTGACTTGCTCTTAACCTAGTGGAATTCTGTACTTTTGAGTTGTCAGTCTTTAACAGTAACAGGTGTTCTTTAAAAACATTAAAATTGGTCGATAGTTTGCATTTTATTTTAAGTTTGCTTAAAATCATTTTGTGGATGTGTTGCTGTAATTTTGGAACCATATAGTTATTTCAAGAATTTTTTAACATTCAATCAGAAATTTGAATTTATATTTGATACTTCCAGTGATTATGTATAATACTTAAATTAATTAATAATATCTTCAACATATCTTTAGATTAGGAATAGATTATTGATTTTAAATTATATTTATATATAATAAAATATATAAATAAAATGATTCCGTTGTTGTAGTCGTCAAATAAGGAACAAGCCAAGTTATTAACTGTTTTTATTTATTATGAGAGAGTGGCGGAATATGCGCACATCTCGTATGAAAGTTTCAAGTCAAAAGAGAACGGAAAATCCCTTCATTCTCTCAGATAAGGGATTAACATATAGACACTTGATCAAAGTGAAGGGAATATTAGCTATTTTTAGTAAATTACGTAAGTGTTTTAGGAAAAAGTATGGCGCCAACAAGTTGCTGATTTTGCGACTTAAGCTGGCGCGTGGAAGCGATTAAAATATTCTTTTAGTAATAAATATGCCAAAACGCGAGATTTAACATACCCCTAGCGCGGGAAATAAAACGAAACTGCAGTATAAGAAAAGTGACTTTTGAATGCATTAATATTGTACTAAGATTTTAAAATATATAATATTAGAATTTAAAGTAAAATTAAGTGAGATTATTACATAAATATATATATATATAATTATATATTTGATAATTAAATTAATAATATATTTAACAATTTATAATTATATATATATATATCATAACATTAATACATATAATATATATATTAATGTTATGATTGTAGATATGTGTGGGCCCTCACTGACTCCTGGCAACCACTATTTTCAGACCCAGTCCGCCACTGAACATGCCCACCATAGGCACAATGTTGAACCATTGAAATGCCATGCTATCTCTCTCTTTTTTTTTTTTTTTTGACATCTGGTATTATTGCTTACATTGCAAGTCTATAAACCTATGAGATAATGAACCAGTGGCTTTAAATTTACTCATGAGTCATAAATATATATTTGTGAATTAGGAAAGTTTAGTGTAATATTATAGCAATATTAATTCTGGCTTCTTTAGAATGAAGGAAATTGCATTGAAAATCATTCTGATTGGTTTTAATTGGTCTTAGGAAGGAGGTTGTATTTTTTAGGAAAGTTTCTGTGTGTCTGTTTATTAGACTTAAAAACATGCCATTGCTGTCAAACTTTAATCTTTTCAAGTGATAACTTGACAAATTTGATATTATTGATAAAAAAAATCTCCAGACGGTTTCTTAATTTTAAGTTGCTTAGTAGGTATATAAATGGATTTAATAACATTACATATTATTGTATAGCCTGAAATTATATTCTAAGAATAAAAAGTTTGAGCATTTTCAGGAAAAAGTAATTTTATTTGGTTTCATTCCATCACTTTCAAAAAAAGGAATTCTGCATCCCCCCTCCCCAACTACGTGGACTCTCGGTTCTAGCTATAAGAAATTCTTTATTAAAATGGAGTTGACTTCTAATTATTTTAATTTATCCATTAAATTTTCTTTCTGAACTAATCATCATTTTAAGATTTGAGGTTCTTAATTGTAAACTATATGCAAGTGTGTGTAGTTTGCTTAATAAAGCTGAAATATTTTTAATCTGTTGAACAGCTGAGTATTTGCAATGAAATAATTAATTTGGATGAAAGCAGCATTAGAATTTTTGTAACGATGTTTTACAAAAAAAAGTATAGGTATAAAGGTATAAAATGATTATTTTGTTAATGATTTCTTCTAGCATAACTGTTTGAGTTATAATTTCATTAAATGTATTAATGAAATGTATGGTGATTTACGAGCCTAAAAAATAACATTAAAATAGATATATTTTTTTAAATTTATCAATAATAACCATATTCTTAATTTTTTTCATTAAAAAAATTGTGTAAAATCTATTTTAGTATATATATATCCATTTGAGTATTTTTGTTTGCTTTGCAAATTAAATGTTTTTTTGGATCTTGTTTTCTTATCTAGTTGTTTAGCAAAATAGTCATCATTAAAGCATTAAAATAGCCTCGTGAACCATTTTCAATTTTCATTACAATGTCTCCACATTTTACTTTTCAGGTGTGGGCCCTGTCGTCGTATAGCTCCCTTTTTTGAAGAACTGAGTCGACGCTACCCAGCCATCATTTTCCTAAAAGTTGATGTTGATCAGTGCCCTGAAACAGCGACTTCCCAAGGAGTCACATCCATGCCCACCTTCATTTTCTATAAAAACAAGATGAAGATTGGGCAAGTCAGTGGGGCTGACTCGGCTGCCTTGGAAGCGAAAGTCAAAGAGCTGTCGGGAGGAGAAGGAGACGAGGGATCCGAGAGTGGTGTCCATGGACACGTATGTAAAATGCCTCTGTCAAATAGATTGATCTAACAGTGCGTTCTGTCCCTTCCCATCATTGCTTCACTGTAGTGAAACTGACCTAGTTTAGTAATATGTAATGTTTTTTTTTTAAAAATTGTGAAATTTGTGATTAACTCTTCGAGTGCCATAACCAGATATTTTCTTTTTTTCATGTTCAATTCAAAAGCAGATTAATATGCATATTTTCTTAGACACCCATGGATAAAATATTGAGATTTCAGAGGTGTGATTAAGTACAAAAGCTAATTTTTCTAACCTGAAAGCTATAAGATCAAAATAAATTGGGATTGTAGGGTTAATCATTATGTGTACAAATGAATGATCTAAGTCTAAGTGTGTGTGAATGAGAATTTTAGGGTAAACTTAGTTCATTATACCTATGCCTTGCAGTTCAGTAACCAGATACAAATCCATTAACATACATGCCAACTGCTACAGATTCTCCGTAGTTACTATGGATTTTATCGAAACTTTCTGCAAACTACGGATAAGATTAAAATTTCTGCGGAAATGAGTCTTTTTCCCCTTGAGTGCAGTTGTTTTAGTTGTGTTCCTTGATGACATGACGATCCAGATTTTTTTTTTTACATTTCATGTTTTTGAAAAATGTCATGTAATCATTTCTAATAGTAGTGATATGTATATTTCTTGCTTAATTTATTCAGATAAGATGATTTTTTTAAAAATAGAAAATTTTGATTACTTAAAATGTGATGAGATGTATAAAATGATTATAAATTCAAAATTTTGACACGGTCGCCTGTATTTTGGAGGTGAAGAGCCGGAGTGTCTGTATATTCCGTTTGACCCCCTTCCTTTATCATTTGTGTATCCTTTCCCTTATGATAAAGGAAGGATCCCCTTTTCTTTATTCAAAAACTTTTTTCTGTACAAGATAGTTTTTGAAAAGCTTTTTCTAGAAATATTCATAATCGATCATATATAATTTCCAAATTACTTATGAAATAAATAAATGATGTAAATAAAAAATGTAACTGTTATTTCAATACTCTTTTAGATTGATCTTGTCAACTTCATAAGCAAGTCGGCATGTGAATGTCTAAATGATTCAGATGATCATCCTTTTGCTAACGGCTTGACATCTGGCAATGGGTACTTGGAGTCGGATTGCGATGAACAGGTAAGAATATTTTATGTAGTTTTTTTGGAGAATGAATGTTGTTGGTCACTTTTTAAAATTTTAACATTTCTAAATACCACACGAAGATATTGTATCTCATGTTTAGTCTAAAAAATTTCTAGTCATATTCAATGACTAGGCTGACATAAAAACAAACACTTTATTAAAAACATTATAGTCAGTTTGACTAAAAGTTAAATCAAAATCACTTAATGGTTTAATAAACATCATTAAGCATTTGCAGCATTTAACTTACTCTTAATCTCAATCCTAATAAATTTAGACTTCTGCCTAAAGTAAATATCTAATAATACACGCATAGCGTATAGAAAAAGGTATGGGAATTAGGACTGTGCAGATTTTCGATGCATCGGAAAATATCGATGTTACGCAATCATCGCCGTTCCGATGTCTATATTGTCGTTTTTTTCGAAGCATCGGAAATTCCGATTTACCCGCGATGTTTCCCGATGCATCGTAGACATCGATGTCCACAAGCGCGCGACACTTCCCCAATCATCAGTGATTACCGTGGCGTATCTTCCCCCATGTTTCTTCCATCGTGACTCATCAAGCAGAGACATACGTTGCGAAGTGCGGATCGTTGTGCTGACACGATGAATCCCGATGTGGCGGCGTCATCTCGAGAATTGAGGAAGCGAAGTGTTTTGTCTGTTGTAGAATCTCTCAGTCATCTAAACGTGCATTACGTGTGGCCTCGTGCTTTCTTCTAATCGTGTAAATTCTCTGATGTTGTTTTAAGTTCAAAGGTATAATTATCAATCTTGCCGTTCATCGATATTGGTTGAAGAGAAGATCGTATTATTTGTTTTGAATATACGATTTATTGTTGATAACTAGACAAATTTATAGTATTTTTTGACACTTTATTTGTTAGGTAACTAAGGATTGAATTTATTATAAGCATATAAATGTCTTAATCAACCACTCAAAAGTGTAAGAATGCAAAATTAGGCAATAGTAAGTGCGAAACATTGATGTATCGAAATATCGCGATGTTAGAGTGGCGATACATCGCGATGCTAAAACTTTAACATCGCCCAGTCCTAATGGGAATTCTAAGAAAAGTAGTCGGCCAGCCATCCAGTTAGCCTGTAAAAGAGAAGCGGACAAGCAATTGCCAAGATGTATTACTTGTATTTATAGGGAAACCTCATTTACTTAAACCCGAAAGTGAATCGATGCTGCTGCAAATGCCTAATGGTTAGAATCAGTGAGAACCATTCTAAAAATATCTGAGTGTGAAAATTCAGATCTTGATTTAAGATCAAGTTTCCTAACAGGTATTCCAACCAATGTTGGTTCGTCTTCATTCGTCTCTCACTCGGGTTCGACTTAAAATTGTGCATAAATCTGACAGCTCTGATTTTGATTCTTTTGTTGAAACATGCCGGATTTTAAATTTTCTATCAACCCAACTTCGTGTTTTTAAAATTTGATATGGTATTTGATATGAAGATGCTATAACTTTCTCGGCAAATAGATGAAATATAGTTGTATTTTAAGAATGTAACCATTGTATCTTCTTTCTGTAAAAAAATCATTGTCTCTTTTAGGAATTTTAATAAATACATAATTATAAATTATTTTTTATAGAAATTTGTCATCGTTATCTGTTATTACGTTTTCTATATATCAAAATTATGGTTCTGTAATATTTTTGATTGTATAGAAAAATGCTTTTTATAGTTAAATTAATTTATTGTTAAGCTGTATAACTGAAACTAAAGCTATTGTTAGCTTTTAAAAATTAATTCTTAAAAGTTTGCAATATATTCAGAATAAAAATTCATTGCTTTGATTTTTGAGCATTTTGCTCTAAAATTTGCATTAAAATTAAATAATAGATTTCATGTGTATAAGAATATATTTTTTGGCATTCATTATATACTATTGTTTAACTTATCTTTATTATTAGTTGTAATATGATTAATGTTATAAATAAACTTTAATTATATTTGCATTCTGTTTTATTTTCCTTAATTTATTCTCTGAAATTTCTAGCAATGTCATTATTGTACTAAAGAAAGTGAATAAATGCATCTGCACGTCAATACGAAGCAGTTTTGAGCCGCTTGTGTTCAAAATATTTCATGATTTTATGACTTTTTGTAGATTTTTGCATGGCAATATTTTTTTTTTTTTGTGCAGCTTATCATGTCGTATGGTTTTAACCAAGCTGTGAAATTGCACTCCTTGAAAATTTCAGCTCCTGAAGGTAAGACTTTCTTCTTTATTTTTAAAGTTTACATTTCATGTATTTTTAAATGGAATATTTATAAAACATAATAAAAAAAATCCTGATGAATTAACCATTGTAAAATAACCTGTTCCTTATTGTTTGTTTTCTTTATATCAGCGGTCATTTATTCGAAATGTGTTTTTATATTTGTTGCTGTTTTTTCCCCATTATTTTTTACCCTCTCCCCATTCCCATGCTTTTCATCTTTCTTTTAAATAAAGAAGCACAGCTGGCTTTCATTAAATTCATTTTCAAAATACAGTAGACTTTTGACTATCTGGCTTAGTTGAGAAATAATTCTCTGGAATAAAAATTAAGAATAATTTACTTTTCCAAGGCATTGCAAGTGGGCATCTGCTACAATCCTCTGACATGCCATGTGCAAAGCACATATAGGGACATGCAAAGTTTGGACGGTCAGTTTTCATTCTTTCGTCTTGGGCCTACTTTTTCACATTAGGGTAATCATTTATCAATGAACAATAAAATAAGTTCAAATAATTTTTGTAGGATTAACCTATGTTTTGTTTATTTTTTAAGTGTATGAATTCCATTTGTTCTGTGTACATGATTTTGTATTTCCTGCAATCAAGTTAAACATTATAAAATTCATCTTATAATGTATACTATAATTTTTATTCTTGGATTTACTTTTTCTGTAAAATATTCATAAAATGCCGGCCTGCACTGAGAGGTCAGAAAATATGATTAAGAGCAGGTTTTGGTATAAAACTGGGTATTTTGAATGATACGGGTACACAGTGAGCATTTGTAGAACTCTAGTCTATGCAGCGTCCATTATTCAGCCTATACTTTAGCACACTGGGGCATATAGGTTGGAAGTCTACTGCACTAAGTTTTTATTGTATTGCTGTGCAAACTAATTGTCTAAATCTCCATAAAAAGGTGGTCAGTAAGAAAATGATATAAGTTTAAAGGTCTAGGTCAAGGGGTTGGAAACCTTTTTGCACTGAAAGACCTCATTAAACTTTGGCAGTTGGTCAAAAGGCTGCACCAGCAGAATCTTAAAGGTTATTGTCCTGTAATGATTATTATGTTATAGGTAAGGCCACATAAGTAACTGAAAAAGGCCACAGGTTCCCCAGCCCTGGTTTGGATGAATCTGGAAAGGCTAAAAGTCTGGATATTACTGGAATTATGTATTTTTTAACTTTTTCAAATCTGAATTAGTGCAATGCAGGCTTATTATCTTTCTCAGATTTTGTTTTATAACAAATATTTCATGCACTGAATGATGATGTGGATGATATTATGATGAACTGCTGAACATTCTTCACTGCTGATAGTCTAGATGCAGCGGTGATTGTGAAATATTTATTCTCATTAAGCAAAAATACGTGTCGTGCAAAACTTTTGACGTCAGAAAATGCTTCTCATGAAGCTTTTGGTCTGGATACCAAAGATAATTTATTGAATAATTGGGCATCTGATCAAAATTCTTCTCATTCTATAAACCCTTTTCCTCCTGCCTGCAGTTCCTTATTTCCAACACCTGTTAATGTACCTACTTAAGATTTATGCCTAATCTAATATTGGAAGATTTAAGTTAAAAGTCATTGTGTGCATCAAAAATGTCTTAATGGTCATACATTTTCCTAATGTTAGCAAAGAAAGATATGACTATTACTCCCAAAACTTAAAAAATAATGCTGTTTGCTTCAACAATGAAATTATTTGAAAATATATATGTGCATTTTCATTTTTGTGTCACACGATTGAATTATTAAAAAGCAAGCTCAATTTAACAAGTTATTTTTTAATATGTTGAGAAATGTAAGCAACTTTGCTAATTTATATAGTGAAGGTCAATGCATTTCCTGTTAATTAAATATAATAATAATGCTTTTTGCTTCAATAATTAATTATTTGAAAATCTTAATACAAATAAAAGTCATTGTGGGTATGTTCCACATCTCTTCCTAAATTACTGGATCAATTTCAACCAAACTTTGCACACTTATTATTTAAGACAAGAGGAAGATTACTGTCAACTTTTCGAAGCCCAAAAGTTAAAAGGTCAGTTAGTTAGTTTGTTAAACCATTTTTCTTGCAATAACTTCAGCACAATTTGTCCCATAAAAAATATTTTTATGCCATCTTAAAGTTCAAGATTTTACTTTTTCAATGATACCAATTTTATATCTGAAATTTTTCGTTCAATTTTTATTAATTTTTCAAAATTTAATAACTTTTTAATTACCTGCAGAAGATTTTGAAATAAGGCAAATTTATAGCTGCTCCGTTGCTAAGCAACTTAGATTTTGAATTAATTTATTTTTATATTTGAAATTTTTGCTTATTTTTATAAATATAATTTATATAAAGAGAGAGATAACCGTCAACTTTTAAAAGCCCCAAATCTTATTAAAATTTCAGTTAATTCGAAATTAAGCAAGATTTTGGCATTTTCCATGATATTTTTCAAAATATGTATTTTGTCAAAAAAAACTGTATTTGCACATATTGAAACTTAAAAAAATTAGCTTTTCATAACACAAGTTTTATTTCCATTCCATTCCTTGCCCTCATTTTAATAATTTTTCAAAAATTAAATTATATATAAAATTTACAATTTCTTATACTTTTTATTGGTGAAGAACAAGAATACATAAGAACTGGTGCTAGATCACATTAGAGGAATTTTGGATGAAGACTAATTGTATTATTTTTTTATTCATATTTTATTTTAACACATTTTCTTAATGAAAAATTTACTATGTAATTGTCCGAAAACATCCGTTAAAATCTTTCTTATAGGGTCAGGTGGGGTAAAATGGGTAATCAAAATATATGGCTTTTAAAACAACATATTTTTAATTATACAGGGATGAGATTTTTTCGCGAATTTCCGCTTTTTTTTTTGTTATTTTGAAGAAATTTAATTTTTTTTGTCTTTTTTTCCTCAAAATTCCGTTTTCCCCACGCTTTCACACAAAGAAAAGAAACCTTCCTATCTTTCGTTTTAGAAAAAAAATTCTGGGAAAATATGCTCGACCATGCGGCTTAACTCCACCGGCTAGGAAACTAGCTGATTCATCTACTGACGAATCAACATTATATCGGCAAGCTCTACAAGGATGAACATTCCAACATTCAGTGCCATTCAAAGTATTAAATACCACCTTTTTGGAGAAAACAAAACCTCTGTGGCATATTTTGAAGGAAAAAAAAAAAAAGATTATTTCTGCATGAACATGTTGAAAAAAAAATCAGTTGGAAACTTAAGGTCATCTTGTAGGGTGTACCAAAATGAAGAAATAAGAAAATGGAACAAAAACAAATAAATAAACTACATAAAAAAAGAAACTCCTGTCAAAAGAGGCAGCTAAAAAGCTGTGTGCAAATGCAACAAAAAAGCAGATAATAAGGCATAAATAAAAAAATAAAACATGATTTACCTAGGCATTCTAGAGATAGTGTAGTCCCGACAACTATGCCAGTAATTAAACAGAGAGATACTAATGAAGACTGTGCAAAAACTTTAGCCTCTACTGAAAATAAACTAGCAAGAGGATAAAACACATCCTTTATTGAAGAAAAATCTGTCAAAGATAGGAAACCTCCAAAACAAGGGGTGAAGCATGTTAATAGGGATCTGTTACCAACAAAAGCCACACAATTAAAAAAAACGGAAGAAAACCACTTCTTTAACAGTTAAGGAAATGTTTCAAATAGCAATAGTGCTAAATGAATCTGTCATTGTAACTGTACAATATCTCGACCCCTCTTGCTTTATAAGGTGCAAAATAATTGTGCTGTTACTTTTGCAAAAATTTATAAAAATAAAAGAAATAAAACAGAAATCAGTATATAATACGCTATTATAATTTATAAATAGCTAATACACTTTACACAATTGCATGAAGCAAAAGAAATTATTTGTCCTTATTTTTATTTATTTTTTGAGCTAACTTTTATCAAAAGGCTATTAAATATAATTCTTCTCAGACTTCTGTTGGGTGTATGTTGAATCACAGTGATGTACAGGTGGCAAATGTTTTAATGTCTAATTTTGTACTTTCTGATGCACCTGATAACGTGTTAAACTTGTTTGTTAACTTTTAATGTGAATGATTTAATAATAATTTAATATTCTTTTTCTTATTTATACATACTGAATTATAAATAATTGAATTATTAATTATTATAGTGTAATATTTTCATCATATTGCGTGTTCTGATGTTTTACTTCTTAAAACATCTTTCGCTTATAAATTATGGTACAAATGTTTTGCTCGCGTATGATTTCAGTCTTTTTGCTTTTTTGCTAATCTCATCCCTGATTATAATTCAAGTTTTTTTTAGTTGGATATTATAGTTAGCTGTTCTGACTTCCATTCCTCGACTGATTTTTTTTTCACGGTTTCTTTATAAGTGAGTGGTAACGCACTCAACCGAAGTGGACAAGTTTATGCCATATATTATGTGTACTAACTTTCACTGACAGGACCAGATTATTGAGGAATTCTTATTATAGTGGCATAATATCTTTTTTTGGACATTTCTACTGCTGCTTCAACTTGCAGCCGGGGGGGGGGGGTTCTTTTTTTAATCTCATATTTAGAAAATGGGTATATAGTTGGGTTTAACATTCTGCATCTTGTGTAGCATAGATACAGTATTTTTTTTCTTTAAATAAATAATTCATTTGTTATAAATTGAAAATTAACGAAACATAAATATTCCACATCCTAACTAATTAAAAAAATCCTACATGTAAAGGATCAGGAAAATTGCCAGTTTTCCCTCATGAAGAGGAGTGCATAATTGTTTAATCTTTAAAATTTGTGGCAAGTTGTGATGATCAGAGGGATCTAAAGTCCTAGTTAAAAACCTAAAAGCAATTCCACACAAAATAACACTTTCTTTGGCAGATGCCGCAAGTTTGCAACCAGATGTTTCTTTTATCTCTGATATGCCTTCAAGTTCTCAGAACCTGTCTTTGTCTCTACCTCAAGAGTTGTACAAAGCACAATTTCTTCAACATACAAAGATTTGAAATGTGCAAAATTGTCAGCAATATCGCCGAAAGGTTCAAATTTCACAACTGCATACATGAATAATTTCAAAGCAAATGTGTGCAGACAAGGGCTGGTGAAATTTTAACTAGTGAAGATATAATAGAAAGGCTAAAAATTGAAAGAGGAAATAGCAATGTAATTTCGTTGCAGAAGTATTTGGAAATATTACAAAAAACTCAGCTGTGAGACAAAGTCTAACAGTAGGTGCCTGGGTAAAAGTATTATATTTGAGGGGAAAAAGTAAGCCAGAATTCATTGGCAAAATTATGGCTGTTAAGGAGATACATATAAAATGAAGTATTTGAAAAATGTAAGATGGGCAACTTTCATTTTTCTGGCTGTAGATGACGCAGATTATATCAAAGACAATCAAATAATAAAAATTACGAATGAGCCACAATTTAATAACAGTGGTCATTAATTTTTTGAGGAATAATATATATATGTTGGGGGAGGGAACCTATTTTATTTTTTGCCAATCTTACTGTATAATTTGAGGCTTTTAAAATAAATTAATAAAAAAATATTTAAATATGATTTTTACTGTTATTATGTCACTGTACTGCAACAAATAATTTATTATTTTTAAATATTTACTACTGTATCAGATTTGCATACCCATTTCACCCCACAGTATGCCCATTTTCACCTGTGTGGGGTAAAATGGGTATACAAAACATATGGTTAAAAACTATCCCCCAGCAAATATATATATATCAAATTACTAATGAAACCTTCTTACTTTTACTCTTATGATGTATAATGTATAGAAAAAACAAAAAAGGTTTTAAAAAGTATATTTTGACAATAATTTTTAAGTGAAAAGCTAAAAGGAGGGTATTTTCTACCCATTTTACCCCACCTGACCGTACTGGAAAATTTATGAACAAAATTTGAAGTACTTATGCAATAAATATTAATAACTTATGGAGAAAATTAGCTATCGGTAGTTTTTAAAAATCATCTGGTTCAATTGATATTCTCATTTTAATTTTAAAAAACATTTCAGACTATAAAAGAATTTTGGGTATTGTAATTTTCCATACAAAAGTAGTTTTTTTACATAAAAAATTAGACATGAAAGTATTTTAATCCCGAGCAACACCGGGCATAATAGTTAGTATATATTTAAAAAGTGATATTAATAAATATGGAATCGGGGACTTTACGTTATTATTTTCCTAATTTTGCCTTAACTGCTGAATTTTATACAACTATGTTGTCACAAATTATTGAAATCATTTGTAGCATGATATATTCAAAAAATATTCTTTAACTATTTATCTTTTCTTAGATAATGGACCTAAAACTTTAAAATTGTTCATTAATCAACCAAGAACATTGGACTTTGATCAGGCTGATTCATCGGAACCAGTTCAAATACTAGAGTAAGTGAAAGATTATTATTCTTTTTGTCTTTATGCAGTGTTTTAAAAAAGATATACTTTAACAAAATGATTTTCTTTACAGGTTGAAACCAGAAGACTTAACTGGTGAAAAACCGATACTTTTAAGATATGTTAAATTCCAAAATGTACAAAATTTACAGGTAAGAATCGCTTTATTTTTTCTAATGATTGTAAGAAAGTAAAAGCTTATTAAAAATTAAAATCAGAAATTTAAATTGGTGTCAGCCTATATTTAGTAATTACATGAATTGAAAATATTAATTAAAAATTTAAGAAATGTGCATTATAATTTTCAGTATATTAAGAAGTTTATTGTATTTAATTGGCATTCAAATTCTGTTGTGGTGTATATAAAAGATTCATTTAGTTTATTTGATTTTCTGTTGCTGTTTTATTATCAAGAAGTCTGGAATTTTAAAAATAATTTTCACTGACTAAGCATTGATGCTTGTATTCCTTTCCTTAAATTTCATTTTTCTTCTGTAATTATTACCAATTCCTCGCCCCGTCCTCCGTCTTAAGTTTTGGCTACTGTTATAAGTAACTACTTCTATAATTATTTGAATACTAAAATATATGTAAAGTTTATGAAGTTCAAAATTTTTACCGAATACAACAAGTTAATTTTGGTTTTCTCACAGCTGGTTATTGATTTTTCTGATGTCTACAAAGTTTTTAATATAAAGTTCACTGAAAGATAAGTATTTATTTCATATAATGTGAAACAGGCCTGATGATATTTCAAGATGTAGCATAAAAAATGTTAAAAATGATTTTGCATATGGTATTTCTGTTTTGCTCATTAATAACAAAGAATATAGTTTGTATATTTGACAATCACCCATGCAGCATCATTACAAGAATTCTTTTCTGATGATTATGGATTCTATTCACCTGCTTGAACAGGGTTCGTACGCGTCCTTACAAGTCCTTACTTTTACATTTAGTCCTTAAAAGTCCTTACAAATCCTTATTTTTATGCCCCATTTTTAAAAAGTCCTTGAAAGTCCTTACTTTTTACTCTGTCATTATTAAAAAATTTAAAATTTCACCGATTATCGTTTTTCTAATTCCTCCTTCTCGGCGGCTCTAATCTCGGTCGACGTGGCTCTCATGGAATGCGGTGGGGGTGGGGGGACGACACTGCTCTCGTTCTACGAATCCATATCCATCGCATACACTTTGGGAAATAAGGGAGGAGTTACAGATGGCCTTTATTGGTCCATGGTTCCATAGGAATGATTGTCAAAAGTGCTGTTACCATTTTTAGAACAGTATCAAAGTGATAAACCTTTACTTCCATTTTTTGCCAGTGATGCTTTGAAAACTTGTTAATGATTGCATTCAACATTTCAAAATTTTGAAACCAAAGAATGAAAGAATTGAGAAACCTGAGGCTTTATGCAAATTCAACTTCACTGACCCAAACTTGTATAATGATAAAAGTTAAGTGTATTTAGGATTTGCTGCAGAGCAACTAATAAAAGAAAAGATAAAAAATAAGGAATTAGCAGACAAGGATGTTTTCACACTCAGACAGGATAGTCGGAAAAACATCATAACAATGATAAAACATTTCATGCAGAAATGTCCTGTGAATTACGCACTAGTAAGGCCTGCGATTTGCATTGATCCATGAGTAATGGCTGGATATCCCGAAAAAGCACAGGAAAAAATGAAAAAGGTATTGATTGCACTGTCGCAAAATAAACGTATTTTGGGAAAAGATTGCGACGCAATTTTGTTACTCTATGCAGATTTTCTGTTAAATATTGTAAAGCCAAATTCATTTGAATTTACTTCTTTCAATCCAAAGAGTGATTCCCTTGATAATTTTTTACAAACTTATTTTAGTAATAATCATTATGAAAAAGTTTGGAAGATTATCAAAATGGTACTAATACTGTCACATGGACAATGAGGTTTTTCGGTGAACAAGGCCCTGGAAATAGAAAATTTAAAAGATGCTTCATATATTTTCCAGCGTGTAAATCATGCATTTATTAAGCTGTCTGGGCTATTTATGACTTAAAAATTACTAAAGAAATGAGGACGGCTGCCACCTCAGTGCAAAATACATGCAGTATTTAGAAAGTGAAAGACCCAAAGAAAAGACTGAAACAAAACAACTGAAATGAAAAGCTCTAGAGTAAGAAATAAATTTTTTAAAACAAAAGAAAATTTTCCTCCAAACGGACATGCACCAAACAAATGAGAAAGCAAATGATTTAGCTAATGAGGCTGAAAAGTCAAAGGACATAAATTTATTTATTCAACCGCATGAACTAAGAAAAACAATTTCTGAAAAAGAAATTAAAATAAATACCTTGGATGTAAAATTGAATGAAAAAGTTTGGAATTAAAAGATATTTAATTTGATTACCAGTTTCATGGGGGGTTTTTTCATCAATTTATTAACTCATATTTTTAGTAGTTTTGTTGTGTTAAATTTGTAATGTATCTTCTATGTTATATATCATAATTTATCATCTAATAGGTTGAATTTGCAAAAATGAGATTTTATTTAAAAATGCGTGCGGCAATTCATTAAGTTTATTCAATTTAGAGGTCCTTATTTTTTGGTTTTTTTAGTCCTTAAAAGTCCTTGATAGTCCTTGATTTTCTTTTAAGGAAATGTGTACGAACCCTGTTGAAGCTACAATAGCATCTCAGTCTAACTTATGTCAATAAAAAGCAACAGTCACAAGGCAGATGGCTTAAACTTTGTATTTACTGAAAGATGAAATGTTTTTCAAAGCTTTGAATTTATATGTGGCAACATATGTCTTAATTTTTTTTCTAAAAAGTTGTAATAAATTTTTAAATCTTGCAAAACTATAAAAAAAATTCTTTTGATTTCATTTAATGATTTTCAGAACGAATGAAAAGCATGTATTAAAATTTACTTATGAAATATCTTGTCTTCTGCAACATAGCAAGCAGTTTTATTGTGGGCATGAGTAGAGAAGTTAGTAGTTCTCATTGTTTAACCCTTTGCAGACATAGCCGCCCTACGGGCGAGTGTCGCTATGGACGAGAGGTAAAAAGACTTGTGCACGAAGGATTAAGAATCAGACTCAATAAAGAAAAATGGATGTTTTTGTGCCATACCATATTAACAATGCTATCCTCCCTTCCTTTGGGGCTTCTGTGCTTCACATTTAGATGATTGCAATTTCGAAATCTTAGTTCATTAACGATCCAACATATATATGGTTCTGATGCAGATTAAATCTCTTGTTTTAGTTTTGGTGTCCTTAACCCCTTGGGCCCTGGCATCCTAGTATTAGGACACATCTTTATATTGCTCTAGATTACACATTTATAAGAATTTTGACTTAAAACCCTAGGTCCTACTAATCATGCCTTCAAGAATAGCAAGATGCGTTCATTTCTGCCCAATAGTTGGCAGCATAGTCGTAACAGAGAAAATGATGGAGATTTCTGACCATCTGCAGTCAAAACGCAAGTACACGTTTTTTGAGTCAATAGAAAGATTATTATATTTAATCTTTTGCTTTTTGAAAAATTCGATAATATAAATCGTACTATTTCTGCCTAATTCAGTGCTTTTAACATAAAAATAATGAGAAATTGCACTACAAATGAGAATCAAATATTTGTTCTACTGAAAGTACATCGGGCGTTGGAGCAGACAGCATGAATTTTTATACTTGTCCTATTATTAAAACACCAAGTGTCTTGAGTACAAAACTTTTGCTTTGTTTTATGATTAACGATATTTCATCTAAAAAAACATTGTGTTGGATGCATATTTTGGGTATTTTACAGTTGTTATTCAATTTATTAACTGTAAAAATTGAGGCAAAGTTGAAAACAGATAGATGAGGTATTTCAGATAAATGTGTTACAGAAGCTGGCAAAATCGCTGAAGTGAAATGGTACAGCAATCGTGCAGACATAGTTAAAAGATAGAGCAAAAACGATGTCACTTTTGTTGAAATTTCCAGACCTGAAATTTTAAAGTTTTACAATAAGAGTATATGGGGTGGAGTGGACAAGCATAATTTATTAATGTCATTATACCGAACGTCTATAAGGAGCAAAAAATGGACCCTCCTCATCATCTTTCATTATTTCCATATGGTTATAGTAAATTCTTGGTCATGGTACAAAAGAGATGCAAATTGTTCTGGAATTCCTCAGAAAGATTTACTGGACTACACATTTCAAATAGCAGAAGCTCTCTCATTTTCAAATCAGTCGGCAGCCCCCACCAAACCCGGATTTCCATGCTGTACCATCTCCAAAGAAAACGTTAAATCCATCTGTCCGAACTTGCAATGATGTCAGATTTGATGGGATAAACCACATGATGAAAGAAGTTCAAAGCAACAAAGATGTAAACTGGAAGGTTGTACTTTCAAAATTACATCTTTTTGTGAGAAATGTGAAGCATATTGATGTTTTCATGCTCAAAGAAATTGTTTCAAATCATTTCATACAAAATAATTGTAAATTGAACTTAAAATAAAAATTTTTCTTTTTACTTAATTGAAGTCTGGTGTCCTATTTATTATTAGGACATTTTTTAATTAGTTTGCTAATTGACAAAATTTATGATATTTCATATTTAAGTTAGTTATATATAATATAGTATATTTAACTGCTCACTGATTTTTTTTTTAACTGTCCTGTGCATAATTCAATGCCGAAGGGGTTAAGTTGGTGCGACATGGAAGTTTGAAGAGTGGATGCTGGCTCGGGTGCCGCATCATCATCTAACTATGGTTCAAAATAGCAAGGTCCATCTCTTAAAAAACCCTCTTATAGCTTCAAAGCAGTATATAAATCTAACTAAACTAAGGAACACATCGCCTCTCCCTTAAGAATGTATAGGAAACTTTTTTTTTTTTGTCAATGTGTTGTGTCATCAGTGATTTTTTGTTTCAGATATTTGTGAAAGATAACCAAACTGGTGCTGAAACTACAAGGATCAATCACTTAGCAATAATAGGAAGTACGATATCTATGACCAACATGGGCGATTTCAAGAGGGTAGGTTTTTCTTTTCAGCGATATTTATCTCATTATCGAAAGTACAAGTATTTAGCCTGTTTATGCTGAGGTTAGAATTTTAAACTTTATGTATTAAATCCATATATGCTAGGCAGAAAAGTTTAGGGTATCAGAAGGGGGAGGGGGAATTATATGTATTCATATTCTGTTTTTCAGTATAAAATTAAAACATTAGATTAATTTGTTATATTGCACATTGTATAATTTAAATTATTTTTTGAATGGACTATTAACAAATAAAGCAACATTCCCAAATAGCAAAAGATACACTACACAGACATGGCACATTTCCGCGGAAACATGGATTTCAGCTTTTTCTGCATCGGATTTTATCATTCTTAATTTTCTTTTATATAATATTTCACAATATTTTTAAAATCTCGAGCACTTTTTGTAGAAATTTATTTGTTTTATTGGTTCAATTAATAATACTTATTTTATTTCTCGGTGTTTATGTTTGGACAATTCATTATTTACGAAGTTCAGCTTTTTTTGTTCCTGGCCTGTGTCACGTCTGACTACAATATTGCTATGATATTTTCTCAATATTGAACTATATTTAAAAAATATTATGTAATATGCTTATGGGGTTAGCATCAAATTGAGTCTAAATGTACTGCTATCATGATTGAATGTGTCTCAAGTTCAAAATTTTGATGTGTTTTTGTTTATAGTTAATAATGAAACTTTAAATTAAATTTGACAAATAAACTTATATTTAAACTACTAAATTAGAAAATAATGAAAATATTTAAACTTGTAATGAATTTGAAGATAATCATGATTAGTGGTATAATAGATATTCTAATATTAATGCCTTTTCAAGTAGTTTAGAATGTGACTTAGTTGACAATATGAGGAAGCTCTGGGATATATTACGTGCCAGTTAACATGAGCCTTATGTATTTAATAGTAATTGGTATATTTGTAAAGAATTTGGTTTTAAACACTAGCTATTAATATTCTGTTTAATGAGGCTTTATTTTGAAAATTGTTCAAGTCCTTAAAATTCTTTCTCTGACCCCAAGTGCATTGTGTCCAGGGTTTGTATGCGTCCTTAAAAATCCTTACTTTTACATTTAGTCCTTAAAAGTCCTTACAAATCCTTATTTTTTTGCCCCATTTTTAAAAAGTCCTTACTTTTTGCCACCTCAGCTAGAGCAAAATACATGCAGTATTTAGAAAGTGAAAGATTCAAAGAAAAGACAAACAAAACAACTGAAACGAAAAGCTCTAGGAGGAAATAGATTTTTTTTAAAATAAAAGAAAATGTTCCAAACAAATGGGGAAGCAAATGATTTAGCTAATGAGGCTAAAAAGTCGAAGGACATAAATTTATTTATTCAATCGCATGAATCAAAAAAAAAAATATTGAAAAGAAATTAAAAGAAATACCTTGGGTGTAAAATTGGATGAAAAAAGTTTGGAATTAAAAGATATTTAATTTGATTATCAGTTTCATGGTTTTTTTCATCAATTTATTAACTCATATTTTTAAGAATTTTTGTTGTGTTAAATTTGTAATGTATCTTCTATCTATGTTTTATATTATAATTTATCATCTAATAGGTTGAATTTGCAAAAGTGAGACATTTTATTTAAAGATGCGTGCGACAATTCGTTAAGTTTATTCAATTTAGAGGTCCTTATTTTTTGGTTTTGTAAGTTCTTAAAAGTCCTTGATTTTCTTTTAAGGAAATGTGTATGAACCCTGTGTGTCTTTGTCCCGTGACTTGAAGCTTTCTGTATGCTTAACAGCATCTGTATTGCCTGTAAGGGGAAGGGTTGGCTCCCAAACTTTTCAGATTTTCGGCACTCTTGCTGAATCTGCATTTTTCCAAGGGGCAGTATGCAAAACTCCGACATGTTTTGCAAAGCAGCCCATAATTTTTGTATAGGTGAGTTAAAAATAAATAAAATTATGAAAATTGTATCTCGTGGAGTGTCTGAGAAAGTTGAGACTCCCTGCAGAATAATGCTATGTAGTTTGGGAACCATTGGGTTAGATTATGGAATTCATTGAATTTTCTCTGAAATAAGGCAAAGCATGGAAAATATTTTGAGAGCCCTTTTTATTGTATGTGAATTAAAAATTGTTCTACAAAATCATATTTTCTTTTGCAGGTAGCTGGTAAGAAAGGTGAAAGCCATTAAGAAACTTTGGAAGAATTCAATATTGCCAACCTTAAAGAAATTTGAAATTTTCAATTTGCTACATTTTTAAAAGCTACAAGTGAGCTCAGCAATCCTCAGTCTTTTTTTACGCTAATGGCAATCTTGAAGACGATAAATTGTGTTTTGTTCTTTCAACCACATGCTATTTAGAAAACAGTATAATCAAAATAGACTTTATAACCAGGCTACACGAGAACATTAGACTCTGCAACTTATTCGGAGGCGAGAGTGGAGAAGATCTGATGTTCGGGGAGAGAGGGGCGTGTTAATTATGTAATTTATACATATAATAATAAACGCTTTCGAAGCATTGTCCGGTATTTTTTTATTCCACAACTCAATTTAAAGGGAATTTCCATTCCTATTACGAATGTAATTTTAATTATTGCATTAGCTTTCTGATTTTGAATAACACTTGATATGAACTTTCAAAATTAGTGCAGTGTTTGATAGACATTTGTAAGGGTGCCAAATTTCTGATAGTTGGTTTAGACTTTTTTTTTAACATTTCACACCTTTCTCCATTGTTCTGAGAATTATATCTATTTATTTATTAATAATGTTTGTATTTTGAATTAAACTTTCTTACCATGTGAATTTTTGTCTTTGCTATTTTTCATTAAACTTTAGAGTATGGTTAAGTGAAATTCAAAATTTTATCATAATCCGTTAACACCCAGCATCTTCTTTATGGGACAGTTACATTTCACTTCTGTTGCCAAACCAAACACATTCCATTGTTTCTTTTTTTTATTTTGTCTAAAAGTTAACATGTATTCTCAAACCCCTGAACAGCTTTCAACTGGAATATACTAACAGTCGGCCAGATTTTGAAGTCAAAATGTTGTCAGTTTTCCTTTGATTAAGGTAATACAAGGGATTTGGAAGTAATCCTTATTTTTTTTTTTATATTTTAATATATTTTTAATTTTTTAAAAATATAAATCTATAAAATAGTTTAAATGATTTTCTTCCAATTTTTTGGATAATCTTTCTTTAAAAAAATTCAGAATTTAATTTTACTTTATAATTTTTTTTAATTTTGGTGTTTTCCGAAATTGTGCTTTAAATTTAGTTGAGCATGAACAGGTAAGATGGAGATTTTGACCAAAAAACTGGAATGTGCTCTTCCTCCCTATTACACATCATTGGAAGATGTGTTGTTCCTTTAGATCATCTGGGGGGTTACTTATTTTTTTATGTTTCCTTATTAGTAATAAATCCATCCAACACCCATGTTACAGGGAAGTAATATCCACTACATGGTGATTAGACTCGACATTCGAGTGCTGCAAAGTTAGTGAATTGCTAATAGCATAGAGTAAAGCTTGTACAACAGTTATGTATATGGAGGTTGAAAGTTTGCTGCTATTGTATTTGTATATTGTAATCTTTGAGAAGTTGTTGGTGTCTGCCGGATGCCACACAAATTTTATTTTGTTGCCGAGTGTAGTTGAAAAAGGTTTGTCCTCAGGGGGCCGTTTACCTCTACATATAAGATGTAGTAAAAGCATAGATATGCAAATGAAAAAAAAATGAAGGATATTATTAAAATAAAACTAATATATATATGCGGTTATTAATGAGCAAAGAGGGTGGTGTCTGTTGGACACCACACAAACTATGGCAAAACTACTACAAAAACACAAAAACTTTCAGAGGCGCAACCTCACTAGAGTTAAGGAAAATGTTAATTTTGCATAAATTCTGAAGCAATATCAAAAAGTAGTAGCCTTAACATTGTTAATATCTGCTAAAAAATTAATATTTTTTCTCTTATATCATGCCTTTTCTGTGTAATTAAGGGCAAAAAGTCTTTAAATATCAAGGGAATTGTTTGTTTAAAAGAAACAAAATTGAGATAGAAAGATTTGTTAAAGCTAATAAACTATGCCAAAATTTATTTAAAAAATGTCTGATTGAGTTTTACAAGATTCTTAATTAACTTTATATATAAAGAGCGATTCAGAATAATATTAACAAAATGAAAGTGCAAATCAAAAATTTCACAGTTATATACAGTCACAAATTTTCTTTTGGAGGTGTCTGATGTCCTTTAAAACAGTACGTAATGCAGAGATGACAAGCAAAAATCGACGACTAAAAAAATTATTTACCTTTCATTTCTGCACGCATTGCATATGTCAAACAAGAAAACGGCAAGTGGCTCCAAGATTTTGCTTCAGAAGCACTCGCACACATGCGTAAATTTTTTTATTAACACATTCTAAAAGTTTTCCTGGTGCATATTTTGCATATCCTGCTGTCTGTATTACTCTTCCACATTGAAGAAGGCTTATTTTGCTTTCTCACTGTTCTTGTTACAATGCCTTTTATAACCTTTAAATAGCATTGATCTTTGCTTTTATTTTCTTTCTCCTGACTTGATCTTTCATCATCTTGTTATTATTTTGTATCACCCTGTGTATGTATGTATTTTACTGCATTATTTAAAAATATTGTGTTGGATAGTGAAGTGACTCTCTATTTTCTAGCAATACATTTTACTTTCACAATTGCATATTCCTTTTTTTAAAAAAATAATAGATGTAGTCAGAGGAGTAGTAGAAAACGAAAGGAATCCCAAGCATTTTTATCTGGTATTGCCCTACAATTAAACAAATGGTACCATTTAAAGGGAAATGAAGACCTTTAAAAGTTCTTATGTCTTAAAATTGCATAAGTGATTGTATAAAATGCCTACTACTTCTAAGTTTTAATTGACAAAGATCTTTTTGATATCGTAAATAACACTCAGCATAGTGAGAATAGGCTGGTGATAAAAATTTGGCTGAATAAAGATGAAAATAATTCGGAGGCATCCAACATTTTGCTGCATAGAAACTTAATGATAAAAAGTATGTACTCAAAAAATGTTTAAACCATATATTTTTATTATGATAATCCTTCATTCCATAGAGCTAGTGTGTTATATTTTATCTAAGATCTGTATTATACATATAAATAGTTATACATTATGATTTGCACATTTAGTTATGCATTATATTAGTATGAGTTGTAGACTAGAAGACAATGGGATTGTAGATTTCATTTAACCATACAGAAATTGACAGACAGTTTGTTTCTGTGTAGTGTACCAGATTAATTTTTAAATATTACTGTAAAAAAATCCAAAAGGCGTTTTATACAATGTGCAGTTAAAAAAAATTCGAAAGTTGTATTGGTCAGTTAAGCATTTTTCTGCCCAAAGCTAAAACTATGTGTAAAAATCTGTGCTGACCATAACTTTTTAATATAAGTAATTTTAGAACCAAGAAAAATCAAGTTTCATTTTATTTCGCATCATAAATTTATACTGGAGATGATATGTATGTAGTGATTTGGGGTAGGTAATTATTTTTTGGGTAAATACTCAAAAACTGGATATTTTGCAGAAAAAAGTATCTGTGAATGGTGATTCAATATGAAGCATATAAAGTTTATAAACACCCCCCAAACTGGGCGTTTTACAAAAAAAAAAAAAAATTGTGAAGGGCGATTCAATATAAAACATAAAATTTATAAATACCCCAAAAATGAGCATTTTGCAAAAAAAAAAGGAAAGAAAAATAAAGTATTTATGAATGGTGATTCAAAAAGAAACATATAAAGTTTATTAGCCGCCTTTGGCGACCAGCTGGTTCGCCTGTTTAAATTAGTTTGTATTTTATATTATAGCATTCCCCGTCGCAGTTTCACCTTCAAATACTCAGGAAAGATGGTTTTAAAAAGTGAATATTTTATTGTATTTCGCAGATAGTGAAATATATAAAGGAGTAATTTAAAAATGCCAGCGATACAATTCTATGTGATGAATCGCAGCTAATGAAACTTAAAATCTGCTTTTCAAATAACTCACTCAATTCATCTATCACTCATCGGTAGAATGATTAAAGCTGAATATGGTCGCGAAAGTCGAACATGCTGGACGCCCCGTGAGTGCCAGATTGGGTGAAAAAAGTGAGGCTGCAAAAAATTTATTGACATCTAAATGACCCATGGGTAGAGAGTAAAATCTAATTAAAAAATTGGTTAGTTTTCCCGAACGTTACTGCTTTTTTGTAATTCCTGGTTTCAGGCAGCTAAATTATCTTTCTCCGAAAAAGTAGAGGGACCCACCTCCCCCCCGGTCTTGATGCCACTGTTGTGAACTATGAATGGGCAGCATTTCTCCCCATATCGTAACCTGTCGCAAAGCTTCGCTCCCTTCTATAAATAGAACTGCGGCCTTGAGGAACCGTGAGCAACACCATTGCTCCACCCGGCTGTGCTTGGAATTGTGTTTGGAAATATTTTTAAAAATTAAACAGAACTTCGCATGGAAATAAAATTGGTGTCATTGAAAAGCTAATTTTTTAAATTTTAAGATGTTGTTGAAATGAGCTTTGTGTGCCAATATACTCCAAAGTTTTGTGGAAAAGCATTAAAATTTGTGGCAATTTTTAAGTATTTAAAATTCTACTTAAAATTTCGAAAAATCCTTTCTTAATGAGCACCTACTACCTAAAAAGCAACCTCCTGCCAAGTTTCTAGTCCCAGTGGTTTGGGAGATTTCGTGATGAGTGAGTCTTGGTATTGCCTTTTATTATATATAGATAAATACCCCCCAAACTGGGCGTTTTGCAAAAAAAAATACACACACACATATATATGTATATATTTTTGAATGGTGATTCAAAATGAAACATATAAAGTTTATAAACACCCTAAAACTGGGTGATCTGCAAAAACAAAAAAAAAGTATTTGTGAATGGTGATTCAAATTGAAACATATAGTTTAAAAACACCCCCAAACTGGGTGTTTTGTATATATATATAATAGAAATAGATTATAATGTTTTAAAAAATAAATTTATAGTTTAATTTATTAATGATGTTTTAGTATAGTATATATAACATATTTTAGTTCTAATATTTTCACTATAAATGTGGAATTGTATTTTGTATTTAGCTTTTGGCATTTATTGCTATGAGTTTGAATTAGTAAGCATTTAGTTATTTTTCTCGTTCTTTTCTTAAAATATTTTGGAGATTTACTCCTATAATTGTTGATTTTTTCCAGCAATTGGCCCTCACAGAAGGTTGGCACCTATAAATTTTGAAATAATGTGACTATCGATTCCTAAGGTCGATTGGCATTTGATTATTGGAATTCCATATCTGGGTTGTCTTTTTCATAGTAATAGTTTTTAATCTTATTATCTTTGTTTTTCATTGTATGAATATTATTAGGTTATATTGTTTTATATTTAATTTTAAATGATGGTTTAATAGGTATATGTGATGAAAATGTTATTTGAGTTTTAATGGTTTATAATATATATATGTGAATGGTGATTCAAAATGAAACATAAAGTTTATAAACATCCCCAAACACCTGGTGTTTTGCAGAAAAAAAAAAAGTATTTGTGAATGGTGATTCAAAATAAAACATAAAGTTTATAAACACCCCTGCACTGGGCGTTTTGCAATATATATATATATATATTTGTGAATGGTGATTCAAAATGAAACATATAAATTTATAAATACCCCAAAACTGGGTGTTTTTCAAAAAAAAGTATTTGTGAATAGTGATTAATATAATGAAACATAAAAAATTTATAAATACCCAGAAAACTGGGTATTTTGCAAAAAAATAAGTTAGTGAATGTCGATTCAAAATGAAACACAAAAAATTTATATATAATACATAGTTAATGATAGTTTTCTCGAAATTAAAAAAAATGCAAACGGGGTTCTGGAGAAAATATTCTAGAACTTGAACGGGATCAGAAGATAATTTACCTTTTCTTTGTGACACAATGGAATAATGATTTCTAACACCGTTTTATGTTATTTAGGTAGCGCCAGTGAAGCCTCTGATTCTTAATTTTCTCACAATGCCATGCTGCAATTCAGCTATTCTTGTTTTAATTTAATGAAGAGCTCTCATGCATTAATATTTCTAATAAATTTCATGCTGAAAAGTGAAGAAAGGAAAGAGGAAAAGGACCTACTTGAAATTCTTTTAATGTTAAGAAGGGTAAAAGTGTACAATTTAGTTCTGAGTACAAACCCGCCAAAAAAACATTTAAAAAATATTTCAAATCTCCTGTTGGTTAGAAAAGGTCTTTGAAATGGATGCAATAGATAATGAGTTTTGTTTTAAACAAATTCCAACCATGACATCTACATGAAAACGAACTAATTTCCCGAAGTGCAGGTTATTTTTATACCTGCCTCATATATAATTTGGCCATATCTACGAATCACGGTCAAGAAAGGGTCACTTGGGCGAAAATGTGAAGCAAAAGTGTGATGCAGATAATCTTGTAATGGTAACGTGTGAAATGCCGATAAACAATGGCAATACTGACAGCAAAAGTAGTCTATTCATTCTTATGTGATGCAACGCGCAGTTAGTTTTTTTTATGTGACTGTGTTGTCAAGTGAATTGTCTCGATTATTTTTTTCAGTCATTAATGATTTTTTCAAATATGAATAGTTTCAGTGAAGATTGGTGAATTTTAAAAGCACCGAAAGATTTTTTCATTAAACGATTTTTTAAAAAAAGCTTTCGGCGCTTTTATCAAATTTCATTAATTAGAAACATGCTTGGCAATTTACACGCAAAAAAAATGTTTTTTAAATAACTATTGTGTGTTCAGCATTGTTTTCAATTAATTTCTTAAACAGAGAAAAAGACTGCTACTAAACTTCAGTTGATGGAATGACATAGGGAAGGGAAATGGTGCCAGGGGCGTATTATTTATTTCCCCTCGTTTAATTTGTAGATTTCTGCCTTTAGAAGCGCTAAATATACGCAAAGATATTGGGGTCTATTCTGGTACCCCCGGTTGGGTTGGGTTCTGTTGGGCAAGCAGAAATCCGAAAGGGAACTGGAGTGAATTGAGTGATGAATGACGTGGGTGGTTCGTCAGCATTGATGTATGTTTTAAAAGGAATTGTAACGTTTTTACTGTGTGGTGTCTTTTGTGTTCATGTTTTGTGCTTGTGTCAAATAAACCAAGTATTTTGAATTATGTGTCTGCTTGAACTGATTCAAAGTGCTAGAGCAGCTGGTAGCTGCCAAGAATCTTTACATAACATAATGGCGTCCGCGACAGGACTGGCGCTTTGAAACGAGACTTCCGAAACGAAATATGCAGGCACTGAAGACACAACGAAAGGTTTTGAGAACCGCTTTTACGCTTTGTATAAAGAATATTGAAGCTAATCTTCAAGGTGAAACTGCTGAGGCGGAAGAATTCTCCTTATTGCAAGTGCAATTGAAGGACAAATTTCAAAGATGAGAAGATTGTCAGCAGTCAATAGCTGCGAGTTTACTTCAGAATGAAGGGGATGAATCGTTGTTTGAAATGGATTTTGTTGAAGCCGAGAAATACCGTGATCGTTTTTCAGAAGTGATGTTGCATCTGAATTTGAAATTAATCGAGAAAGTGGTTCCGATCGACCCGCTGCCGCCGAAAAGAAATTTCAAGTTACCGCAACTTCAGCTGAAGAAGTTCAATGGAGATGCTCGAGATTATTTGGCCTTTTGGAGCCAATTTCAAAAAATCCATGCAGACCCGGATATTCCTAACGAAGACAAGATGCAATATCTTATCCAAGTTGTTGAAGAGGGTTCGAAAGCGGAACGACTGGTGCAGAGCTTTCCAGCAACAGCATCGAATTATCCCAAAGCTATACAATTGCAGGAACGAGTTGGGAGAGATGACTTATTGGTACAAATCTATGTACGAGACCTCTTGTCCATGGTAATGAAGATCGCTACAACTGGACGGATGAAGATAAGTTTGCCTATCCTATATGACGAGCTGGAAGGAAAGTTGAGAGCATTGGAAAGACACAGGAAAAATACGGCGATTTCTTAACACCGCTGGTGGAGAGTTGTTTGCCAGAGGAAGTGCTGATTGCATGGGAGAGAAGTAGGAGTAACGAAAACGAAACCAAAAATTTCAAGACCTTTGAGCGACTTGATGGCTTTTCTTCAGGGGGAGGTAAGAAGCGAAGAAATGATACTTCTAGCACGAAGCGGATTTGAAGATAAACAGTGTCGAAAGAAAGAGATTTCCATTGTGTCGGAAAAACAAACTGGTTCACCCACTGCCGCTGCTTTGGTGAGTTTAAGCAGTTCGGGTAAGAGAAATTCGAACTGTATTTTTTGTAATGGAAGGCACCCTGGTTTTAAATGTTTTGATGCTAGAAAAATGACTCGCCAAGAAAGACTAAATATTTTGTTAAAGAAAGGTGCATGTTTTACTTGTTTATATAAATCTGGCCATATTTCTAAATTTTGTGATAAAAAATCTCGCATAAAATGTAAATTGTGTTCTGACCCACATTATGAAATTATGTGTAAAAGGTATAATTCAAAATATGTTCAGAATAGTATGGATGTTGGTGATCATAGTTCTAATTCAGAGGTGGCTCTTTCAAACGCAGGTAGAGGTAGGACGGTTTATTTACAAACCCTTGAAGTCGTTATACGAGGTCAGGGTCGCGAAAAACGTATTCGTCTTGTTTTTGACTCTGGTTCAATGAGTAGTCATATTAGTGATAGGATAATTAAGCAATTGGGTTTAAAGCCACACCGAGTTGAAACTATTGTTAATACTTTATTTGGGGGGAGTGAAACCAGTCCGAGGGAAAAGGGTCTGTCTCTGTATGCTATAGAAATAAAGGCTCTAGATGAAAGTTTTTCTGTCTGCTTGGAAGCACTTTCGGAGGAAAAGATATGTGGGTTCGTGCCTAAGATAAATGATCGGATCATTTTAAGAGAATTGAAAAACCGCAAAATTGAAATTACCGATTCTGTTTCTGGAGAATATGAAATTGATCTTTTAATTGGTGAAAATCTTTTGGGAAGTCTTTTGACTGGAGAAATTGTAGAATTAGATTGTGGTTTGACTGCGGTTCATACCAAACTAGGTTGGACTATTATGGGTAAGCAGAAGGGAACAATCTCGATGGGAAACGTCATGACAACCCTTTCAATGCATTGTAGAAGTGTCAATTTGACGGAAATGTGGGATTTAGAGTGCTTGGGAATAACTGACCCATCTCAATCACTTTGCAGGAAGAAAGCGCATAGTGAACATTTAAATGATTTTCGAGAGAAATTAACTATTCTTCCAAGTGGAAGATATGAGGTTGGATTACCTTGGAAATCCGATTCTAGAAATCTCCCAGACAATAAAGAGTTGAGTTGGGAGCGTCATGAGAAAATGGTTAAGCGCATGAAAGCTCGCGGATTTCTTTGTGAGTACCAAAAGGTTTTTGACGATTGGGAGAGACTGAAAATAATCGAACGTGTCCCAGAAAACGAAATGAAAAATGTCATTATTTGCCACATCGTCCCGCGATAAAAATGCAAAGCGAAACCACCAAGATACGCCATGTTTTCGACGCTTCTGCCAGCGAGAAGGGAAAACCTTCCTTGAATCATTGCTTGTTTAAGGGAATTAATCTTATAGAACTTATCCCCGGTGTAATTGACAGATTTAGAACATATCCCATTGGTTTAAGCGGAGACATCGAGAAAGCCTTTTTAATGCTGTCTGTTGCTAATCAAGATAGAGAATTTTTAAGATTTTTTTACCCATGTGATGAAGAATTGGTATATAGGCACTGTAGAGTGGTTTTGGGGGTATCTTGTAGTCCTTTTCTTTTGAATGCTTCAATTTTATATCTTTTGGATAATTCCCCACCTGAATTTCATGATATGGTGGAAAAGTTGAGGGGTTCCTTTTACGTTGATAATTGTCTCGCAGGAGTAAATGATCCTTGTGATCAGGCATCTTTCATTGAGAGGACATAGACGTTGATGTCAAGGGGAGGTTTCAACCTGAGAGGTTGGGTGAGTAATGTAGCTTGCGAATTTATTTCAAAACATTCTGGTGATGCTTTTGTTTTGGGCCTTTTATGGAATTTGGATGCTGATAAATTGAGATGCGGCATTAATTTTGAAGTTCTGTTTTGTGAAACTGTAATTTCTAAGAGATTAATATTATCTTTAGTACAAA